>DWJK01003502.1:0-13049 GCA_018248815.1 Croniades pieria auraria
CTTGTTGGCCATATTTAAAATACGTCCAGGATGGATGTAATGTTCAACAAATAAATATTAAAAACTTTTACGGAAATACAGCACATCCTTTTGGAACACCATTTGTTATTAACTTTTTAACTTTTATTTGTGCTACAATGAGTATTTAAAAGCCGAATTCATTACTAATTATTAAAATATCAATTTCCCTCTATAGTGACGTAACTCCGGATTGGGGTATGCACGAACTCGAAGCTGTTATGGACCGCAAGGAAATCAACAACGGTTACTTCTGGGTGCTGACTTTCTTCGGTCATCATGCACTTCATCATCTCTTTCCGACTTTAGATCACGCTGTTCTAGAACACCTGTACCCGGTCTTTCTAGAACATTGTCAAAAGTTCCGAGCAAATTTTAGATTGTCTAACCAACTCGATCTTTTCATTGGCCAAATAAAAATGACCCTTAAAACGGAACCTACACTCTTGAGGGAGAGAGATCAAAAATAATTAATGTATATTTCGAATATCAGCATTTGAGAATAAATGATAAGATTTACCATTTTTAAGATTTTAAAGTCAGTAATTTAAATGTCATATTAGATATATTTTAAATCATTTGCTTTGTGACTCCAGTTTTTTGTAGCAAAATGTCCATATTCCTAAATTTGAGGTAAAAAAATATCTCAATAACGAGAGCTCTGCATATTATAACTTCGCAACTTTGTATAGCATGCTGGAAGATAAATATGCTTGTGATTTAATAAATTTTAGTAAAAGAAAACCCGTAACATCACACCTGTAATTCCTGAAAGGGTAGTCAGAATGTGGAACACCCCAACGTTTCATCGGTAACGTTTAAGTTCCATGGAACAGGTGGTGAGCCTATTGCCGTACACAGGGCACAGATCGAGACTCCGAAGTACTACTAGAAATTCTAAATTAGAAAAATCCAATAGTACTCGATAAGGGATTTGAACCCAGGACCTCCCGAACGGCAGTTGCGCTTGCAACCACTCGACCAACAAGGCAGTCGCTTTTTTTTTTAATATATTCATTTACTTCATACTCCTCTGGTATTACCAGAGACCTTATTTACATAATATTACAAATATAATAACAATAATAATAATAATAGCAGTAATTTAAAAATATCAATACTAGTAATAATTGTGAAGCTATTCTCAGCTTTAATATTATTTGTTATTTACAACCACCTCACCGTACTATCGTTACCAAGACACACCTTATCGACTATAACTTGCCAATAACTTACGAAATCACTTCTCGTTTTTTGTCATGTAGCAGTGCCTTGAGACTGTTTGCATTCACATTTGTGTCAATCTTAGATTCAAGTCCCAAGCGTTGGGATGCGAATCTAGGGCACTTTGTCAATACGTGAACAACATCCTCTGCAAGACCAACTTCACAGAAGCACCATGGAGTGCCGCGTAGCTTCATTCTGTGGAGGTACTGGTCGAATCCGCCATGTCCTGTAGTGGTTTGCGTAAGTAACTTGTCCAGCCAATACCTTCGCGCGTGACTATATGCAAGAAGACATCAAGCAGGTAATGCCGTATGGTTTTATTTCCGACGTAATCAAAATACATTTTCTCCCATTTCGTGAGCGTTTTCTGCCTCAAGACCAACTTTGCATAAGAAATTGAATAATATTTGTAAACTGCTGTGGTTCTTTTATGCAGAGCTGCAATTTTGGCCAACCCATCAGTCCTTTCATTCCCTAATGTACCCACATGCTCCTGCAACCAGAACACCTTCACATCCACACTGTTCGATATCAACCGTCTTACATTAGATCCTGTTCTATAAGCGAGCGGCTGCAGGGAAATGTGATCGGTGACGGCATCTAAGGCTGACCTGCTGTCGGAATTTTTTTTTATTGCACCATACGCTTTAAGTTTCTCCGCTAATTCACTCGCTCCCAAAATAAGCAATAATTCTACCTGGAAGATACTGCAGAAAGACTATAACTTAAAGGTGTTTTTCTTTATTTCATCGCCGTCTCTCTACATCGTCAGAGCGGCACACACCTTACCTTCGATTTTAGTTCCGTCGATGTAGATGCAAAGTGCGACCGGTCCGTGCTCGTCTGCGTTATCAAGACAATCGTACTCAATATTTGTCAATGTAGATGGATGCGGTGTGTCAAGGTAAGATATTTCACACTCGTACTGGAGGTCTTCAGATTCTGGGTGAAGTGGCTTCCCTTGCTTAATTTCATATAAGTAGACTGTTTCCTGGACTTGCATATCAAAGGGCAGCAAACCAGCAATTGCCAGGCTCTCTGTTAAAGAAACTGTTCTGTTAGCTTTGTAGATCTTAAGTACAAATCCTCTCTGTGGTGGCCCCAGCCACCTACGTACTATTGCTAGGTCAACTATGTCTACCCATACATTCGCTGCATACAAAACAATGGGCTCAACAACGACGTAAATGGTTATGATTATTTCTGAGTTTAAGCTCCATTAGACCTTAGTTGCTCGGACAAGCTGCTGGTAAATATTCGTTATTTTCTGTGTTAAGTCTTTCACATGGGACTTAAAACTCATTTCATTGTCTCAAACTCGAAAACTCATTTTATTGTGTAACTCTCCCTTGCTCATTAATCATGAATGTTTCAGGGTAACGTTGCTCAGATTTTCGGAGCACACGGTATACAACGTCCCATATTCTTTCGCGTTCGAACGCTGTACAGGAGCGTTTCTAAGACTTTGATTGTGCGTCTCTTGCGACCTCTACATGCACTCTTCGTGCATCCAGATAATCTCTGACTACATACGCCTTTCGCCTTGGTGCAGCATTTGTGATACGTCTTTTCGTTAATTTAAAGAGTCCTTTGAGTATTCTAAGCTCGGAGGACCACCACAATGGATTCCGTGCGGCTCTCAGTGCATGTAGTTTAGGAATCGTCGCATTGCATGCGTCCACATCCGCATCCGTGTAGTCGGTTGCTACCAGTTCCACTTTTTCCGACGATACGAGACTATGGGCGTCGGTGACAGTTAAAGACCCGTTCTCAAGCTCTTGTTTCAACCTCGTCACGAACATTCCCCAGTCAGCTTTGGCAGTATTATAAATACGCGTACTCAAATGTGGAACTCTGGAGAGGTCTCCACCTGAAGTGCGAACGAGATTGCATTGTGATTTCTTTTGATGCTCCAGTCCATAATTCTACCGATCAAGGACACATCGCACCCAGTCACATTCACGTGACTGAAAGTGAGTCGGCCGTCACGATAGACCTCAAATGTCGGTGTATCTCCCTCATTGAGTACGTGCAGATCTAGTTCGTCAAAAAGGGCAGACACAGCTGCATCTCTCTCATTTTCGTGTTGGGAGCCCCACCATGGACTCCATGCATTGAAATCACCTCCAATTATCACTCTTTTTGCTCCAAGTATTTCGAATACTTTTTTTCATACTTTTTTTCATACAACTTGGTTTAGTTAAAACATTTTCCTTTGTGACGCAAATAAAATCTGAATGTATTGACGTATTTATTTTATTGCGTAATTGACATTTTGTCCTTTTTATCGCTCTGTTTTAAATAGAATACAGAATAAATACTCGTAAGATATTAACGTATCTTGTGGGTATATTCGTTTATCATCAGTAGTATTACCAACTTCATGATAGCAAGCAAGTGGATAAATATATAGACATACATATGTGCGTTATGTATAAGTTATGTACTTACATTTATGCCTAAGTAGAAAAACGTTCAAAATTTTTTTACAGCGTAGAAGATGATAATGTTCAATGTTGCCTACAGTAGTATAAGAATCGTCACTTGTAGAGTTTTTGTGTGCACATTAGCAGATAACTCCTTTTAATTCAGTTTTAAAGGGTAGCACCAAATCTAAAAATAATCCGAGAACACATGAGAACACACAGATACAGATATGAGATATCACAACGCTACTCGATATAATTTAAGGCTTAAAATGTATTAATTGCAATGTAATTACTATTGTGTATTACGAATTACATTAATTGTAATAATTGGCTTAAAATGTATAAATATATAATTCATTTAAAAATTGTTTTTCTATATAATATAACTGTAAAATGCAGTTTGTGCGTAAATATATTACAATTCTGATGTTCTATTTTCTAATTTAGACTTTACGGCAGAAATTCTTGATTGAAGTTAAATCTTATCTACACATATCTGTACAGACGGTAACCGCTTCGTATCTGGGGTCAGAAATGACACCGGTTGGGAGGAAATAGACATAAATTGGCTTGATTTAGTGGCTCATTAATTTTGCAGGAGCGTTTCCATCACGAAGAGCCAGCTAGCAATTAACACCAAGAACTCTGACTTCAATTCGTTTAAATAATTTAATTTTGTGCTGCCAAGTTTTACTGAAATAATTTCTTCTTAATCGGTAGAATTCTTGTGCGTTTTATAGTATTTATTTATGTCGAGCTCTGTGTGTGACTGTTGATAGAATTTTTGGGTGCAAATATTTTCGTTACTTTTTGGGTAAGAATATATGGAATGAATGGAAGAATGGAAGAATGGCTTAAGGTTCCCGTGTACTTCCTTTGGTAAATTTCAATAAATATGTACAATATCCACATTACCATTACCCTTAAAAGGCTTTAAGGGTTTCCTGACGGAAACCTGTTCACGATAACGTATAAGAAAAATATCCCCAGGTTCCCGTGTGAGCCACCAGTCTTGGATATTGTAGGAGTCATGGTAACAGGGAAACAAGGGGTAAATGAATTCATTACATAACGAAAGGAATCATTACATAACGAAAGGAATCTGAAGCTTGACCAACATCGGGTGCAGTTGAAAGGAGTTGCTAAGTTTCAGGTGATATGATTTAACGTGTGAAGTCTGCAGATACGGGATAGCCCCATCGCATTAGGTTCGGGCTACCTCTTCCGATCAAACTTTTAATCAACAGAATGCGATATTACGGTTTCGGGTTCTTCGGAAGATTGTAGGTATGTACTTTTGTGAACTATAAAAAGGCTTTAGACTCCCTTGAAACCTGGGCTATCCTAGAATCCTTATAGCGATACTTAGCGAAGCACCGTTTAATCGTAGTATTTCGATGTCTTCTTAAGGTCGTTATTATTGGTATCCAAATAAAGTTCTAGCAGCCCAAACTCATTCAACTGGTTTTAATGAAAGTGACCTAACACAGGTCTCTTCTCAGAATAAGAGAGTTAAAACCATAGTCCACCACACTGACCAAGTGCGGGTAGTCTTCAGACACCTCACATAACATGGTTTTAACTCTGGGGTTCTGGGCTTCCTTAATGATATTTTCCTTCGCCGTTATAACAAGTGATATTTTTGATCAATTAAGTAATCGTAAAATGCATATTTTTTAAAGAGGTGCTCGCCAGATCTTGATCCCAAGACCGTTGGAGTGAGAGGCTGAATTTCAAACGACTAGCCTTTATCTGCTTTAATTCTGAGAGAAGGCCCGTGTTTCACAATGAGCAATAAAAAGGGTTTAAAGAAAAACAGTGTTCTCTGATATTAAAACATCTCGTAATAATAACAGTTTCTCGCAGCCCTAGTCCTTTCGAGTTTGATTATCAGCTCGATAATACTGTTACTACATATGCAAATGTTATTAAGGGTTTGGGAATACTATTAGATACTAAAATCACATTTTATCATCATATAAAGTACGTTATCGCTGGTCCATAGTGTGTTTGGTTTTATTTTAGGCATCGGTTACAATTTCAAATTTGGTTTAATTAAATTGCTTTGGTTTAACACTTACATGAGATGGGTACTTAAATATGGCTCCGTCATATGGAACCCATAAAAAACAATAAAATCAAAGTATTAAATAAAGTATTTGACGAAATTTAAATGCACGAAATTCAGACAAAATGTCGTAATAAAAATGTCATTTATGTTGTGACAGAAATAGACATTTTAAAGAGAACAAAACCTTTTTGTACAAATTTTAGAATAATTGCACTGATTTTTCTATTCCTCATTGCTCTATGCTGTATATCTACCATTCTTTTTATTATTATGATGACTAATTCAATTAATGATATTAAAAATAGGATTATTTGCTGAATTTCGTTAGCGTCACAAGCGTTAAGCGTATACTACAATATAATGATTACATAAATGTCAATTATTATAGTACTGACCGACAATAAGATACCAAGAAGAACCATAATTATTACACTACAGAACTACCCACTGTCGTAAAGCACTGAAAAGTTTCTATGACGTAAGTTTTGAAGCACATAAACATTCTTAGATAATATATTGACTGAATATCGTCTACGGAACCCCGAGTGAAATTAATCATATCTATAAAATTGTTATTAAATTGTCTGCACAAATTGCTATTTCGTGGTGTGCAAAGGCACGGCGTCAATCATAAATTAGTAGATTTATAACACTAAATTCTGTGATCGTTGGATAGAAAACGTAAAAAAAGTGAGATGAGTAGATGTCGACCGGTAATATCTTCAAACTGCCATCTAACGTGATTTAAAAACGGTGAACTTTCTGTGGTAAACTGTTTTACGAAAGCAATCCTAACAGAAGATTTTTGGGGTATTTAGTATATAGCATTGAGCAGATAATGCGATATATGCGACAAGTCGAGGACAGGTCGCGATGGCGCTCATTGGGGGAGGCCTATGTCCAGCAGTGGACAGAGATAGGCTGATGACGATGACGACGACCAGCAGATAGTGTGGTTGGTTAAGAGCGCCTACCAGTGGTATATTAAAAATGTTCTGTGAAAGATTTGTTAACAAATTGTTTCCAGGTATTTTCTTTATTCCGTAGGTAGTAATGGTAATCTTTCCGGACTTCCAATGTTCCGATGAGATGCAATAATGTACCTCGTTAGTCTATTTGTCAGTTTTTTTTTTAAAAAGCAGGTAGACTATAGTAAAGATATCTCTAAGGCCAGATTATTTTTGGGAAAAAGCCTCTATAGAACTTATTTCTCAACTCAATAGCCATCGTTGCGGTGATGTTATGATGTTTTGATATTAAAATATACTTATCGTAATTGACAGGGTAATTGACAGCTCCATTTAGGCATGATAAATGTATTTTATCAAACAACAAATTCTAAATGCTTCACTTTTGAGATCCAATAGTCCTTAGTAATTAACATTCAATTGAGCGTATGACCCAAAACTGAACATGGCCGAACTAATGCATATTAAACACGTGGGACAGACTTGATTCCGGATTGTTAATTGTTTTAGCAAAGTAGCAACGGATTTTGTAATGTTGCTTTCGACTCAGCTAAGCACAAACGTGTTCTCACTAATATCTGCCTAACCTTTTGTAGTCTACAACTGAATAAACTTTCCTATTTTAACATTTTCCTGATTAATTTCTAACTCTTAATTCGGTTTACGGCTGTCGGTATCCAGGACAATGGGTATTTTCCTGGAATACTGTGATGGAAATTTATTATATCTGTCAATAGAATTTTTAAGTGGTAATACAAATGAAAAGTGGAGAAGACGCTGGACGAAGGATAGAGCGCTGCTATAATCCGGTGTACATTCCATTACGATTAGCTATGAAACCAGAATTTCCAAATAATTATGTCTTAATTACCAACACTTTTATTACGAACGTTTTAATTAAAATCGAACTTAAACGTAACTGGTAAAAGGTGGAAGTGTATCACACTTCTCTGCCTACCCCCTCGAAGATTATAGACGCGATGTTACTTATTTTTAAATTAAAATGTAGTATGAGCTAAATCGTCTTTTTATGTTTACTGGACTTTTTATAGAATCAACGCAAGAGTAGGAGTTCTGACAAAAATAATTATGGATAATACAAGATAAAATGTGGTAGTTTGACCCGTTGGTTCCATTATTGCTGACCTTGACTACTTAGTCAGAGCTGGTGGTTCCATTTGTACAAATATTTGCGTAATGAGCACAAATGTTTGTTCCGTGTCTGGATTAAATTTGTCTATGTTAGTATGTATTCATAAATTTATAATTTCGGCGTTTGGGAATTTCGAATGGAACGCTAGCGCGTGATTAGTTCCAAAGTGGTGACAAGAAAATGTGTCAACAAATCAAAGAAAAATGCAAAAGATGTTTAAAAACGTACTTGAAACTAAACTATGAAAAGTACTTCTAATGACCTGTTGGTACTGTAACCAATTACAAATGGTTTCCCTTTTGGTGACATTTGTGAATGAAAGCGGCTGTAGTAACAAATCACATACAATCAAGGGTACAAATCGTCTAAGGCGAAAATGTAAGTAAATTGTAACAGAACGCCTAAGACGCTTAAACTTTAGTGTGACTTTTCTAGGTACTTGCATAACATGAATAAGTGGACCACATCATTTACTGCTGGAAACATCCACTGGTTACCGTAAGTAATATTTTGAAATTAAAACAAAAAGTGATAAATAAAAAATATTAATCGTTTGATATGGATTTCAGTTTAGGAGAGTCATTTACCTAGAGAATTTTTTCTCCATAGTTCATGATAATTAGAATTGTGTTTAGGGTTTCTTCCGTTCTATGGTCAAACGTAGATTTATGGTAACACATAATTTAGCTCTAGGAAGGTTTGCATTTAGGTAAGATCAGCTATCGATCCGATGAAGAAGGAAAAGAAGAAGGAGAAGGCGTCAGAGGAATTCATCAATGGTCCGACATCGGGTCTCGAAGGTGTACAATTTGTTTCTCCCTCAGAGAAACGAAAGATCGCTCTGCGCTAACTAAAGCGCTAGGCGCCAGGCCTTGATGGTTTTCCAAACACTCCATTAGCGCTGCTGCCTAAGAAGGTCTTAATCTGTACGATCAGGCTCTTTAATGGCATACTATGCATAGGATACTTCCCGACCCCGAAGATGGGAAAGGTCATTGTTCTTCCGAAGCTGAGGAAGAATCTCCGGTACCCGGCACAGCAGAATATCGCCCTACTAGCCATATTTGGGGTGGGTCGTTACGACAGGAGCGATGCAATAGGTGGGCAACCTGAACGTATATCCATTAGAGAGTTATGTGGTGATGTCGGTGCGACGTATGTACGCCCGCGCCGACAGCGGACCACATTCCCATCTCAACGGGTTCGCACCTCTACACGCTCGACTACCTGATGGATGCTCGCTCCCGCGCAAACTTGTCAGGCTGGCGTCGACCTTCGAAGAGGAGGAAGGCGACTAGGCCGGCAAGTAGGCGGGAACTATATGGTATAGGCCTACCACCACCGCTTATGGCAGGTTGTTCATCATCTTGGGGCAGTTGTCGCCGTGAGAACTACTCGGGTAGAGAGGAAGTCCTCGGGGCCCGTAATCCTCACACAGCGCCATTAGCGTCGCAGCGTGGGACGATACAATCCATTTATCCACAAATAATGAAAGAGTGTGTTTTTATAACGTTTTATTAAAAATGTCATTTGAATATTTTTTACATTATAACTCCTTTATCTCACTACGTGTTCATTTTTCGTTTGTAAAAACAAACAAAAAATAAATGTTCATATTCTTTGGCAATTCAATTTTGGATATTTCCTTTGAATGACTAGAGTTAGCACTATATTACTTACACAAATCACATTAATATGTATTTAAATAAATAGATTTCGGTGTTGATTGAATTCTATTCATAATTCGTGCTTGCCGCACTAATGCAATGATTTATACAAATGAACCTCCTGTACATTGCTAATTTGAATGGTTTGAAGTTATTATATGTATAATGTATGTAGTATTTATGATAAGACGTTAGACATCTTCTCTGCTTATCTGTAAATGTATGTTTTTAATAGTTGCATTATCTGTTGCTTGAACTGTAAGCGAAATATGGTCAGTTTGATATATTAACGTTTAATTTCAAACGCTTTTATTGTTGTACTACATATCGTAAGTATATTCTGGGTTCTCGTGGCAAACGGCTTCTGTGAGCCCAGCGGCTTGGACAAACGTTTTCACAGTAGGATCTGGTGACACAGCACGCTGCCAAGCTCGCTCCGTCCACGCCACTGCCGTGAAACATGCTCCGTTACAGATGAACCCCCGAAATACCGCCGCCCCGATACCTTTCCCCATGCATCGCCAACCATCAGTCTTAATCGATTCTACAAAGCAGTGCCATGCACTGTTGTATTTTCCAACTGTATCGCTCTGAAACCTTGATTTCACCACGTCTAATGGGTATAACAGCACCCAGGATATTGTACCAGCTACACCACCAGCTGTGAAAACTGTCAACACAGATGTATCGCCACGCGTCATAGCTTCGTACGTCGCAAAGTATACAGCAAACGATGGACAGTCCCGCACCATAGTTATACCAAGTCCACGGTATAAAGTTTTGAATCCGCCAGTTCGTACAATATATTTCGCTCCTGCCCACGCTCCAGGTGGCATCAATTCACCGGCCGCAGCGATTTGTTGACGTGTTTTAACAAGTTCCACAGGCGAACACACAAAGCTTTGGAGTAAGCCAGCAAAGCCGCCAGCCAATGCATGTGTTTTCAAAGAATTGGGATTAGATAGTGATCTTCGAGTATTGCCATATGTGCCGAACACAATTGCATTTATAAGTGCTATTCCTCCTAAGGGTGCTCCAACCCCGCGATATGCTGTTGCTAAAGTACCACCTTTGAGAAGGTTTTTCGCGCATTCCAGTACGCTTCCTCTACCAGTCTGAATATGCACCTTCAAAGTATCTAACGGGTGACCGGCTATGATACCGACAGAACCTGAAATATAAAATATTTATAAGTTATGCAAAGTAATTGTGTATGCCCTTACCGATCCGCTTAGATAGTAAAATTTTTGATTTCTTTTGTTTATTAGTGACTTTCATAAATTAATATTTTTAAAAAAATCATGTTAGAACCCTCTTCTCCGCTCTGCGAAGTGTATTTACGAGAAAATAGAAAATTTATTATGAATAAATTATTTAGGATAATAATGTAACACATAAAAATACAGGAATTCATTTTGCGTGTTTAATATTAGAGTAGATTGCGGACATTTCACGGAATTAACTAAAAACATTTTTTCTATTATTTTGTAAAACGATAAATGTAATGAAAAAATGTTTATTGAAATAGCTAATTTTTCAGTAGTTATTTTATTTCAAAAATCGTCAGTTTTATCCAAATAAATGTGCATACCTCCAATACATCCAGCTATAAAATCAAGTGCCATTTCAATTGAATCTTAGGATTAATGTTTAATGAGGAACGCCTGAAAAAAATATAGGTTTTTAATACTCTATGGTTTGTTTTTACAACAAACAAGACGAAGAACATACAAGATATTTAAATAAATTATGCCGCGCGTTAACCTTCAAACTGATGCAAGGTAAAATTTCCTTCTACCAAAAAAGTAATTGCAACAATAAAACATTCGAATTTTTATTGTCATTTATTTATAGATTCTTTTCAAAGTGCATATTTGATCCCTAATTTCTTAACTATGTAAAATCAAAGAAAAATTTCTTACCTACACGGTAGTTCAAATTAAATAATCGTAGTGTGAGTTGACGTTTCCTCCACTGGAGGTGACGCCAATGAACATATTGCTGTTGAATAAAGCCTGACGGCGAACGATAGAGGTTGCAGCCTCCTGGAAGCGCAAAGTCGATGTGCGTCCGCGGGCCGCGGTCCCCGTTCCGGCGCCCGTCGCCCGCGCCACTCGCTCGAGACATTTCCACACCCATTATCGCGGGTCACCCTTATCGCCGGGGGCATAATACGCCCTGAAATAAATACTATTCTAGATAAACATCTAGTCGATCATAAAATAATTGTTATTTTCGATTGTTCGCAAAAACCAAGTATTCATTTTTAAAATATCTTTATAATCTTCCATTTTGCCAGTTTTTAGTGGATTTGACAACGTAATATTTTAGTTATTTTTACAAAAAAAAAAAATTTTTGTCCGTTCTTTGCCGACTTTATAGGCTAAGGACTTTTCGGAATATCACTGTTCGATTAAAAAAAGGACTGAGCAAATACACAGAAGCTTTGTTTATTTAAGCTAGTTAAATGAAGTAGAAAATTTCTTTTTTTGGTATATACGAATTCGATAAACTTTTAACAATTAATTTAGCTATTTAATCAATAAAGAGGTGATTTCAAATATATCCAATGTCGATGCATACGCCGTATCTTTTTATATTCCCAAATATAAATCACTGCTACAATTTAATTAAAAACAAAATTACGATTTATAATACGAAACTGTATAAGTAGAATACTATCAGAGTGAACTCCTGACTGTTTGTTTTGTATAAAATGTCTTAGGTTATCAGAGTTAAAACTCTCATGTTCATGTAGGATAAGGTTATTTTTTCGTTATTAAAAGTATGCAATTTTTAGATAATTATTATAGTTCCCATTTTCAATTAATAATGTCGATTACAATGTTATAATTGCTCATTTGCACTTCTTTTGCGAGTTAAGAAGCCGAGATCCATAATTGTCTACATTATGTACCAGTACATATTTACACCTTGTAAAAGGCCATTTGACGATTTTTCAACTTAGATACGCTTACTGTCATCAATTTCACTCGCATCAATCCAGCGAAAGTAAACGTTATGATCCATCATCGTCATCATCGTCAGCCTATCGATGTTCACTGCTGGACATATTATGTCCAGCAGTGAACATAGAGACATATGCCTCCCCTAATCGACGCCACTCCATTCGGTTCTGGGCCTTCCGAATCCAACAGCTTTCTGCTGTCTTCTTCAGGTCGTCAGACCATCTAGTAGGAGGGCGACCTAAAAAAAGAAAGGAGTAAAAGTAAAAGTAAAAGAAGCGTAGGTCGTTATGATCCACTAACTATAAATTTTTTGGGCTGCTATTACTTATTAAATATTAGCATTAAGCTGTCCAATACATAGAAATACGTAAATATAATCTCTGCATAATGTTATTAAATTTTGTAAGGATTTGTTTTTACGCGATCATCTACAATAAATAGTAATTACAAAACATACTTTAATTTAAATTGTCTTCAAACAAAATTTAGGCTAAAAACATAGTGTCTAAGGCTGGAAAAACAAAATTGATTCCTAACGCCAATGTCA
>DWJK01003503.1:0-13049 GCA_018248815.1 Croniades pieria auraria
TGCTCATGAGGAAGGACCTCGTACAGGTCCGAAACTAGTCGGGCCATCCCGAAAAACGTACGTGAGTTAAGCGGGTATATATTTAATCATTACTCAATGGATTAAATGTTATCATGATGTTCTACATAAATTTACTCTATTTATGGCTATTATACAGAATGACGTGGAATTGCCCAAGGAGTCAGCCCTGTCCCTCGCAGACCTATTACCTGTAAGATTGTCAAAATTATCACAAATTCTGTGTATTCAATTGTAAATACCATCACTGAAACATGATACGGTCATTTTTTAAAGTATTTTAATGACTCACAATTACCATTGATTATAACGTAATTGTTGATTTATAATATCGAATATATCGAATCAATGTCGATATACATATATCGACATTGATTAGTAACTATACAGGCAGCGCTAACGCTAAATCAAATAATGTTCTCATGTTCTAAAATAACATTTATACGTGTAGAATTTGATTCATTTACATTAATTAGTTTGTCTAGTATATATAAATACATATGTTACTGAATCTCGCCATATTTGTTTTTTTTAGTTCTCAAAAATGTATTAATTTTCAAATAATTAACAAAATTAAATGTTGACTAAATCGTGAGGGTAATAGCTATGTGATTATCGGGTTACTTTTTATAACTAATATGAAATACTGTCACACAGAATGATGCAGAGCTACCCAAGGAGCTTGTCCCAGCCCTCGCTGAGCTTGCGACTGTAAGATTATCTAAATTGTCTTTTGACTTGTAAATATCATTGAATTAAAACTATTTCCTTTAAGAAGCTGTGATCCAAGTGGCAACACTCGAAATAAAATTTTAGTTTAATATTGCAAACATCAAAATTAAATCTTTATAGATATTTTATTTAATACCATATTTTATATAGATATTCTTTTTAATAACAAATTTAAAAAATGTTTCCTAAATATCAGTTAACGTTATAATAGTTCCGGTAGATTTATTAATAAAATAAGATTTAGTCGATTTCCTTGTGTGAATGCGCAGATTATTTGAGCAAGATAAGTTTATAATATCTTTGGTAGATAAACTCCATTTGGACCTTAGCTTTGTTTTATATCTTTAATAGGACACCATGTAAATAGAATGCATTTTGGACTATATAATATACTCGTATAATAAGAGTATTTCGTGTGACCGATTATAAAGTTTTGGAATCCTACCTCTTTTGATGTACTTGACAATTATTTTATTATTGCATGTAATAACAACCAACTGTGTATCCTTATTAATTGTAAGCTAAGTGCTTTTCGCAAATATGCTAAATCACTAATTTATTGTATTTACACCGAAACGTGTTAACTGGATATGTTGCCACAGATCTCACAACTGACTGGTAATAATAAAATAGTAATATGTAACGTGGGCTCCAACCCATTACTATCCCACTGCTGGATATAGTCTCCTTTTGAACGGAGAAATCTGAAACGACTCTGCTACACTGTTCCATTGGGAAAGATGCAATACAATCCAATCTAATGGAAGATATTTGAGTATATTACAATGCAATGGAAAATATTTGAGCGGCTAACTGGTTTATTCGAATTTTTTTAAACCACCCTGAAATGCCTCGATAAGGAATAACGCATGTAGTGTAAGGTGAGATGAAATGTCCTTCGCGGTTCAATAACACTGGTAAAAAATTGTGTACGTAAAACGTTCAAACGTCAGCGGCAGCTGCCATTGCGCGAGCTACAGCCTACAAGCACTATTCCTAAATGATTCATTATATCTCCTCATGGCTGCATCTCAGTTTCTACGTAGCAGTTATGCAAATAGATTTTACGAATGTTTATCCAGGAACACCTACACCTTAATTACTTGTGCGAATACAGTTTGCGTAAAAATCATAGGCAATATAATGACACGAAAGTAATGAGTCAAGAGGGAAGGTGAGTCATAAGTAAAAATGAATAATACAGTAGGTATTCATATTCATGTATAAAAAGGGACATAGTAGATAAAACATCATAGTAAAACATTGGGAAAGTTGTTTTTTTTTTTCATTTTTATGTTTGTAAAATAACTAAAGTACAAGAAAATAACAAGTTGTCAAAATGTAAAAATACATTTGAAATTTTGAAACGTTCGAATTTCAGGACGATTTGGAGAACAAGCCGATTATCGTCGGCGACAAAGAAGTGGACTTGAACAAAATCTTCACACCAGCACCAGATGCTGAAGAACACATCATCAAGAAGGATAAAAAGTTTGGTATGACATATTTCTTCAAAATTTTTAGAGACGTTGAAGAATTCTTCGAGCTTTATGAAACGAGATTTGACTGGTCATAGTAAGATTAAAACGTTACTCGAATAAAAATTAATATAAATGTAGCAAATTAGTAACTTACAACCAAAACGTAAATAAGTTAAGCTCTACACTCTAACTCAAATCTTATTAACAGTCAACTTAGTCACCGAAAAGCGTGGACTTTAACGAAATAGAATTATTACAATTAACAATGACGAAATCTAATCCAAACATCCCAAAATGGACACTGGATTCAAATATAGTGTGATTTTATAGCAGATAGACCGTTAAAGTTAAAGATAAGCCAGTGATTCCTTTTTTAAACCGAACTTACAGTCATACGAGCAAAATTTTCTATCTCAAGCACTTTTATAAAATTTGCTATGCTTTCTAACATCAACGTTACATTTTAATGATTTTCCAGAGAAGACATTTGCTTCCTCGGCCTTCTACGTCCCCGGTGTACACCCCACGGTGAAGGAGCAGATGGACCTGGCGCGCGCCATCTCTAAGTCGCTGAGCGACTCCAGCAACCACATGAGCAAGGGCCAGAGCATGTACGTCAACAGGAAGAAGAGGTCTGTGAAGTGGGTGCACGAAGGACGAGGTAAGGATACTTTAATATTCACTTATAATTATAAACTTCTTTTGTAAAGAGGATTAATTTAGATGTTTAGATTTAAAATTAAGTACTTTATAAAAAATTGTGTTTTATACCCCAAATTAAATATATGTACCGACATAGGTGAGACAACATAATTGGACTACTTTTTTATCCGACGTTCTATCGACGGCGACGGTGTAATAGGCGTTCGTTACGAATGATTCATATGAAAAGATTAGTAAAGCTATCTTTGTCATCTTTACCTGAAACATATACTTGCTGCAGAAATGAGTCCGTGTAGGTATTAGTGAAATTCAAATGTGTAAAGAAATGACAAGTATCGAAAAAGGATTCATAATTATATTATATTTAATTAATATTCTGTTAGATTCTGTTACGCGTCCGCTGCCCAAATTATGAAATAGTTGATGAAGGTATTCATAAATTCATTCATTCATAAAAATAATACGCGTATGGGTATTTGTTTATAGGGTTTTTAGTCATAAATAATTTACATTTACTGTTTTATGTTACAAATAAGTTGCAAAAAATAAACTGAATAATATTAAAAGTGATACTGTATAATTTCCAGGTCGCAACACATCGAACACATGCTCCACTCCATCGCCAGTAGCGAACCACGACACACCCTACCGCCCGCCATCCAGCCTGCGGAACCAGAAGACATACCCCAAGTCCGCGTTGAAACACACCTCGAACCTGCCGAAAATGGAGCCGTTCCCTATCTCCACACCAACAATAACACTAAAAGACATCGAAATACCAATACCTCTGGCGCCTACGAAGTTAAATGACGTATACGCTGCCCCTAAAAGTCCCAGACTTCCACTTGTCTGCGGCCCGAACTTCAACGTGGCGCCGCGAGGGTGGGGCGAAATGCAGGACTACTACCGACCGATCTCACTAGACGGCGTTGGCAACGTCACAGCACCGTATACAGATTTTTAACACAAACACTTTTAATGTTAACGTTGTATTAATAAGACAATCTGCGTGGGGATTTGATTACAATAACAGTAAAATGGATGTATTCACAAGAACAACAAGAGCTTTACACAGAGGTGAAGTTGGAAGCGTAAATATTCATTTGTTTAGTGTTTGACATGAATTAACAGTTGTCTTTAAATTCAAAAGTCGAAAAGAAGAAATAATAAGTGAATATTTCAGAGTCTAATTTCCACAAAAGATCAACGATCATTATAAATAAAATTGCTACTGTTGATGACATTTAAAATTGCATTATTTTATTGAGTAATATTAGAAATAATATATAAATAGAAAAAATAGTGTTAAGCATTTTAATAGTAAAATTATTTACACTTTCAATAACAAATCTTTTATTTTAATTCTTGATCATTCATAAAAAGTGCACTATGGTTCGAATGTAACTAAGTAGTCATAAAACTAGTCATATTTCATTTATTTATTATATTTGTCATTAATTTTATACTTAGATTTTAATTGTTTTTTTTTGTATAATTAATAATTAAATGTTTCGAGTTTTAATGTAGTGTAAGTTATGTTATAAATCATGTATTATAATTACATTTGAATTTCATTTACATTATTTATTTATTTATGTTCCTCCAAAATTATGGTATAATAAAGGCCAAAGGTTCATTGAAAGACTACACGTCTTTAAGAACATTATGGAGAACTATAAAGTGCGGCTGTCTCTTCACTATGTTTTTCTTTACCGTTACAGCTTACAAGTAATATTTAATCTTACAGTGCACACAAGTTTGTAAAGGAAGAGATTCGCGCAGGAATATGAACCCAGGACCCCTGAAGTAGACAACTGAATTCTAAATAATTCATAACTATTTTTTGTTTCGTTGCTACCTTTTGTTATAAATGTTGCAATAAATCCCTACTGTAACGTTCGTACACAAACATTGCTGTACAATTTTATTACTTAACTGGCTGTGAACAGCATTTTCGCCTGACATTTTAATTTACATAATTTAAAAGAAAATGCAGTTAAATAATTTACAGAAATTCAGTACAGATAATATATTTAGTGATATTTTTGTGTGGGATCTATGAAATGTAATTGGTTTTTTTCGATGCGCGCCGTATCTACTATAGACAGACTCAGGCAGGGCGTTAAATAATTTAAATTTTACGTCATTTCATAATGTACGCGTCTAAATAACGTGCTGTAAAGACAGAGTTTATGTGCATAATACTACATATCTTCCAAATAAAACAACATTTGTTTGCAACAATTAATGTGCCATGCCTTTAAATGATGCGCCTAAATTGGCTTCAATTTTTTTACAAATTTATTCCTTGATGTGGCTTATTTATAACACTCATATATGTATATGGTGTCAGGGAACTTTTTCTAGATCTACTAGGTACCCATATTTTCGTAATACCTACATTGTATTTACGTATTACGAATCGGTACGTCGGAACACGCACATGAAACATTTCGGTAGCGCTTTGTCTTCCGACTTACTTTACAAATATCAAAATTTAAAACTAGCTAACATTTGTAGCATGATTCTAGGTACCATTTGTCATAAATTTGACAACTGTAGTTTAAAAGATTAGCGGGAACAAACAAATAAGATACTATCACCTTTATTATGTTAACATATGTAAGCTTGCCATGATGGTTTGTCTTTAGTGACTGATTAAAAGATGATATTTTGACAGAAAGTAAAAGAAACAATATGGCCGCCACGAGTTGTCAAAATCAACCAGTCCCTATTGTAAAATCCTTTATATTACTATAAACATAGTCCCAGTATAGAAGCCTGAAAATTTCAATCTAGGACTTTAAAAACAAATCCCTAAAGAGTTAAGAGATGATAGCTTTTATGCAAATTGTTCTGCCCGCCAGGAAGAACGCGTGAAGATGAAGTGGTCTAACAACTAATGTAGAAGGAGCGAAGGCTAACTTTTAAATACACAATATGAATAAGATGTGTGTGTTGTAACAAAGACCCCAGCTGACGCCCAAATTGAGGCTTCAATGGACAATGTGGACGAGGTCGAGCCTTTCAAATTGCGCCACACTGGTATCCTAGTTCACGTTAGATTTATCTTCATAGCACGCTTAACTATGATCTGTACATTTATAACCTTACAAATATAATACTTGTTATAACGCTGAAGAAAATCATGGTCAGGAAACATGGACAAGTTTAATGTCAACATTATCTTTAATAGTCCAGTGACACGTTATCATCATCACCAGCCCGTCTCGAACCACTTCTAGGCGCTAGCCTTGTCAGGTCGTAATCCCCATAACGACAACGCGGGTTGGGGATCGCTGGTTGGAGATCACCATAAATTTTCCAACCACCTGTACAGTTGCCAATTGGTGGTCAGGGCGTTTAGCCAAGGAAGGCTATGATATATCACGATCAGACAGTCGCCAGAGCCGTGCAAGTGAAGTTGGCCTAGACTCCTAAGGTGGAGCTTGGAACTCCTTACGCCCCACTTACAGGGAGATTTAAGTTCCGCTAATAAATTGTAATATGTGTGCTATATTCCATCAATGAATCGTGACGTCACCTTTCTAAGTCTAGACTACACCTCATCCAACCTACGCGATATATGTATTACAACTCGATTTCTCAACAGGTAACCGACTATTGACTCGTGACTAAATAATAGGCCGCCGCAAGTGTGGCAGTCACGATCAGGTTGATGCCGTGTCAGATGCAAAACTTTGAATGCAGTAGTACATTACCTAAGTAGATACCGTACTTCGTATTTTTGTTCCATTGCTGGACACGAATCTTGTTTCATAATAGAAGAGTTAATGCCACAATATATATACCAAACTTGCAGTGTCGTTTAGCAATCTTCACGCCCTAAGTAGAAAATTATGAATATATTTAAAGTGCGTAAGTTTCTTTTTAACGAGTTCCCTGATGACCATAGATAGTGACGATTTACTCTGTCAATGTTTAGGACTATATGGAAATAAATGTTAGTAAATATCGAGAAAAGAGTACCAAATAATCTAAATTTACGATGATGGGGCGGAGAAAGAAAGCACCCCCTGACCCCTGGCGGGATATCGGGATATCAAAAGTGGCGACTAACCCTGCCGCTGGCTCATTGCGGTATAGCGGGGCTTAAGTCCGGCTACATGATCGATCTGGTTGCCTACGGGCAGTAGAGTAGACGGTATAAAAAGACGTGTTCTGCGATCCCCAACATGCATGCCCAGTGTGTGGATTAAGACTAAAAACCCTTCGTAGGAGACAGCAGAATCAACAAGACAACTACAGACACCAGGTTGTCAGCAGCGCAGCAGTGAACTTAGACTGGATCTATTAAAATAAAATAATGAAAACATGCTAGCCTAATATTTAACTTCTTCACTTCCATACTAAAACATTTAATAATTTAAGAATTAATCTAACCTAATTTTTCCAGTTTATATATACCTAAAGTAATGCCAATTTTACATGTGTAGCATTAATATAACTATGTTATAATATACATTCAGCTCTAGTATATTACTGTGTAAGTATTCACATATTTTAACAAATATTGTAATTTACTCTTGATAAGATTTTTGAGGATAAAATATATATCTACGACACGCAGCTGACGAAAGGTACACATAACAATAAATGTGTAATAGATTATACAAAACTAAGTTTTATTAAAATAATTATAAAATTTAATTTATTTTCAATACAAAACCCAGTGGTATGACGATCTGCGAAAGTCTGCAGGCAGATGCTGGATGTGACAAGCCGACGACAGGGAGCGATGACGCTCATTGGGGGAGGCCAATGTCCAGCAGTGGACTGAAATAGGCTGATGACGACGACGACGACGACAAAACATTTACAATTTTTCAAAACTAATTCATATTTTAACAAACTTCCTTAAAAATGTAATGGAAAGTCAATACAATTTATTATATTGAAAAAAACTGACGTTTTAATTAAATGTACTCTGAACTAATTTCGAACATTAACGTTAGTTCCTTTATTCATACAACAATGGTATTCGTTACACAACCGACACAAGTGATTAAACCTGTCCTATATGAATATGCTAGCGCGCGCTAACAAAGGAATATGACTTTAAACTCACTTTTAACCGAAAATACATGGATACGTATACATCAGATCTTATACTTCATAAGTTATGAAGCGGTCATCACGTGAGCAGATCTTCAAATGCCAAATCCGCTGAACTCGTGACCACAAAGGTATTATGATAATTTCTGCGTCTCGTTAGACTTTGTTTCACAATGCTGTTAATGTTTTTGTGGTGAATAGACGTGTTTAGACTGAGATCAAATAATATTAGGCTATGTAAGACGTTTGTTTGATGTTGATTATTAACCACAATCCTTTTTATGTCTCACTGCTGGACAGGAGAGTCTTTCGCTACCGTAACAAGCCTGGAGCGTTTTCTAGCACGATTTTATAATACAGTTACTTTTTAATAACAATTTTTATATAATTTTATTATAATTACTGGCTGGTTCATGTGATAAAACAACAATGGGAAAAGGTTGGCTACAAATAATTTATTAGTGTATTAATACGTTTAATTTTATTCTCGAACAATTTATGTAACACTACACATTGTATAAAAAAATAACATTTAAAATAGCACCCAAACGTCGGTGTTATTATCATCGTCAGCAGACATGGTATGCGCGCCCTGTTGAACTTAGGCCCAGTCTTAACTCTGTTTTTCCTATTTCATCCAGCAATGTGCAAAATCAAAATAGATGTGCAGATAAAATATTAAAGTCAGTCAGCTGCTCTTGTACTTGTACCAGTAGAATTTAAGCCTGGAAATTCACTAACAATCATAATCGGTGGGAAGTATTACAAGATAAGCACTCTACTTATCTTGTGATACCAAAAACCAATGTGAGTTATTTCTATTAAAAAATAAATTTCCGACGCTGTGCCGGGATGTCTACGTAAATATGTATTCTTTAGCTGAACTACCACAAGATACTCCATGTTCAACTTGAACGAGCGAAATCATATTTCATAATGAATAATTCGTCTTTTACTATCGCTTCAGGCCTCTAGCTATATTTAAATAACAAATATCATAAAAACATAGTACGCTATGGCAACACTTCCCGGTGAACCGGAACAGCCTACTAGCCATGGCAACCAGTTTCCTGGTGCGAACTTATTAATCTTAACCGGAAATTACACTAAGGTTATACATTAACTAATCGCTTGCCCTTATTAGTTTGATGTATTTAAACATTCCTAATCATATCCCCCCTTTTAATACGACTAGTTACTCGTATATTTACCGTGTTATAACCTGAACGCGACAACTTGAAAAAATTTAAACCTAGTAATGACATCACAGCGACGTATTTGTACAGGGCGAAATCCTATCACATATTTAATTAACTCTAATATAATCTGGCAAATATAAAATTTAAAAAATGTATTATTTATTAATAGTTATCCAGAATTTTAAGAATAACCTTACATAGAGAGTATCTAATTTGACTTAAATAGCAGTTTAATGTAACGCGCAAGCTTTATAAAGCAAGCAAGCAGTCATCGAGAGTATCAAAAAAAATTCGCTTTTGATATTAAACACTTAATCTCATCAGAAAGGAACATGACAGTTTGAGCTGCCGGACACAAAAAAAGGAGTTAAATTTTTTGGACACAACATCGGACAGTACATACAGCCAAGAAATGGTTCATTTTATAAGTATAATAATTCTAAGAACTTGGTAAAACTGCCATCTGATCCAAGAGTAGACAGAGCTTTTACTATAGTAACCAGACAACTGATGAAGTACATAAAGAGTATATATCTAATAGAAATGGCTATATAATAGACATTTTTAAATACTAACTTATATAGATAATTTTACATCGAGTTTTCATAAATGCATTTTTTTATTCAATCAACTTTTACCTACCAAATAACTGTTATAGCTAACATCATTTATAATCTAATTAGCATTACGTCGGGTCCACAGCTTGCTGCGCTGGCTAAGTGCGAGTGCGCAGAATTCACACGCTTTAAAAATATTATGGAGAAATCTTTGATGTGCACATTTACTCACTGATGTTTTCTTTCAACAATACTTACCTTTGATTACAGTATGTAGGTATCACTAAAAATGCGAGCATGAACTTACTGGCTACAAAAATATTGATGTAAAAGAAAACAATAACGAAAAATATGCCTTAAATATCTCATTAGGTTCAAGATATAAAATCTTATTCGTAATACATTGCGGAAATTAGCTACAAATTATAGGATAAAAGTTTAAAGAATTTGTTCCTGTAAGTTTTCCTCAAAAAGCATACAAAATGTAGAATATAAATTCTGTAATTCAGTTTACCACACTAACCGGAGATTAGTAACGTTAATTAAACTTTTTATTTCCGGAACCAAACTATCACATATTCATGATACAGATTAAAAATAAACAGGTCTGTGGTACAGATGACGAAACGTCAATCTGATTGGCGGGAACGATCTGTGGTGCAGGTCGGAGTGTATCAGGCTATCAGACCAATATAACGTTGTATTGTGTTTGATTAGCTAATTGCGCAATCATTTTTGCTACAACCGTTAACGAGGGAGACAGAGACGACAGACCAAGGTTTTCAACTTCTAACCTTTATGTAGTCGAGACACCGTAAAAACATCGAGAATACGACCGACCCGTTATAGGTTTAAATGTTATAACCGAGTATAGTAAGTATCCTAAATTACTAAATTATTTTAAAATTATGTAAATACGTTAATGAATTAGATTAAAATAATGTCAAATAGTGCTCATGATTTTTCCGCAAATAGTCTTTAACTATATTGTTCATAATCAAAAATTTTTGTAGATCAGACGCAGTACATATTTATTAGTTTTTATTACTGATATAGATTCAGCAAGTATGCCCTTGACTTGTTAGTGGTCCATGGACTACAGGTTAGGAAATAATGCGATAGATCAAAGGTATACATAATATGTCGTCCAGACTTTACACAACCCACAGTTGGGCAACGAGTCAGCTGTTCACAGTATCCGCGTTGTTGCATTCGAGAACATTACTTTCTTCTCGCGACGGGCTAACCTGCTTTTGAAGTTCCGTGGCGCGATTTAAAAACCTTTCAATCATTGTTAATAAAATATCGATTAAAATTTAAGTATCGTTTTGTTATTTCAATTGAGCTGTGATTTTATTTTCTGTATTATATTTATAAAGATGTTTGGTAGATAATTTACACCCAGAAAATGTCGAGCAAAAATCGATTTTTCTTTTATTGTTTTTTATATTAATATTATCGTACCGTCTCTTTTCTGTGTAATAGCATAAATTAATAGTAATTCCAATATCTGAAAGAATACGCTTGTGATAGAATACAAAATACCTAAAATTATTTTAGGTTAAAAAAACAAAATGACTTACAATTCTATAAATATAATATGGACTTTAAAACACCACATCATTCAACAGGATTGTCATGAATCCAAAATCAAACAATATATCCGAACATATGTATTTTTTATACAATATTCCATATGCATAAAATTTAAATTTATCTTAAATATTTTTTTCTCGAAGCTTGATTATCGTCACACTATCATTGAAAGGTTTTTTTTCAATTAGTTACTATTTAGATCCATGAAATCTTATATAAAAAGTGAAAGTTAAGGGAAACAAATTTAAACTTACAAAACGCGTAACCATTGGTCGAATCGAAATTTAATGTCACGTGACACAACACAGGATTTATCGGCGTCGATATTTATACTGTTTTAGTAGTGTTTGAGAGAAAAATAGTTTAAACTTGTATTTATTGGTGATTCCTTGTATTTTCTAGTGACTCTAGATTTCTAGTGAATCTAGGACGATGACTGAAACTGGTTTCGTAAAAGCACGTTCAGACAATCTACCGAAAATAGATGCATTTATGATGACAGAATATTTTGCATCAAATCCCGATTTTACGTGCGCAGCGACCAAAGGAGTGAAAGTTGTGAAATAATTATTAAGTTGTATAATATATTTTAGTTCACAATATATATTTGATGCACACAGCAGTTTATAATCTATCAGAACACAGCCTGTATGTAATCATTTTTGCCGTTAAAATTGGTCTAAAACTCTTGTTTTACGTCTATATCCCAGTAATTCATACGTACGTAACACCACGCTTGTAATCTTCGAAGGGGTAGGTAGAGGAGTGTAGTACACTGCCACGTTTCACCAGTTACATTTAAGCCCCATGAAATAGGTGGTGAGGCTATTGCCACACACCGGACTCAATTCCAGACGCCGAGACACTACTAGGAATTCTTAATTAGAAAAATCCAGTAGTATCCGAACCCAGGATCAGCAGTCGCGCTTGCAATCGCTCGACCAACGAGGCAGTCAATTTATACATCAATAATTTATACATAATGTTATTAAAGTTCACTCAAGTATGATAAGATTATTTACTTTTTGCAAATATTAAATAAATATGTAACGATTTGATGTATATTGTAAACATTTATTCCTATTTATATGAAATTTTTTTATTGAGTACTTAGGTTTGTTTACGTTAAGATGATCTTCACAAAAATATGAATACGATTTTGGAGATATATTATCCTTTCTCAAAATCATACACCATTGTCTTCGTCTTTTAGCATCACTTGGAATTCGAAAAAACACTTTATCGGGTGTATTTGTAAGTGTTTTTGCACTCCGGTACCATACAACACTTTTTAGAAGGTTTTTTAGCTTCTTCCATGATTTGTATAGCAATTAAATTAGAAAATATATATGATGTGACTGAAACGCTAAAGACCGCGGGACGTGTCATGTGACGTGGTCCAAAGAGCGCGCTAAATGGCGGTGTTTGAGGGGCATAAATTTATTACCGTACCGATACCACCTTTTTTGCATTGCACTATACTTCGAAGGACTAAATTCCACTCTTACCAACTGGGCTTCTGGAAGTCCATAACGGTGCGGTTTAAACCCTGTTTTCTGCCGCGCACCTGCAAACTGTGGAATGAGCTTCCTTCAGAGATGTTTAAAATACGCTATGACATGGGATTCTTCAAACGGAGTGTGAAAAAATTCCTTCAAGGCAGGCAACATATTAATAGCCCTTGCAGGAGCAGCAGCAGTCGTTCGTACGCCGCGGCGGATAGTCGC
>DWJK01003504.1:0-13044 GCA_018248815.1 Croniades pieria auraria
AAATTAGCTTTTCCTACATCTAAATTATTTTTTCTAATCCCTAAATTAGCTTTTCCTACATCTAAATTATTTTTTCTAATCCCTAAATTAGCTTTTCCTACATCTAAATTATTTTTTCTAATCCCTAAATTAGCTTTTCCTACATCTAAATTATTTTTTCTAATCCCTAAATTAGCTTTTCCTACATCTAAATTATTTTTTCTTATCCCTATATTACTTTTTTTTGATGCCTTACATCTATTACTTTTTCTAAACCAACTCCAGGATACATAATTATAGTTCGCTGTCGCTGCATTCTGCCTACTTCGCAAGGGCCCTGCCGTAATGATATGTAGATACCGTTCTGCCATTGTAACTTTCACTTATAGGATAGTTTAGATAGAAACCCTCCGCTCCTAGTTGAAAACACGTGCCTACATGTAGATATACACAAGAGGTGGTACAGAAAGTATTGTTCCCTGAGCACGAGGCATAAAAAGGGCACGAACGTTTCCACGAGCTACGCATGTTCCAACAGCGTTGAGGGAAATACGGGGTCACGTGCTCTTGAAGTTGTAGATCTTTGCGTATACATAGGTCGCATTAGATCGGTAGGAACTTGTAGGAACCGTGTAGTCATTTTAAGACTTCATAGTTTTACTTTAAGACTAGTTATTTTAAGACTTGATTTGTTATTTAGTCGTAGCTAGTGCAGTGGTAGTGCTGCATACCTCTGCTTACCTCATCGGGTAATACAGGCGTGAGGTTTATACCTCAAATTATTATTCACTTCAGTTTTTTTTACAAAGGTAGAAGGCATTTAGTAATATATTTGTAGTATAATAATGCCGGGATAATTCATAAGTTCTCTTGGTAGAGACGTCGTAGTCAGACATGTTACTTGGAAGCCTGCAGAACTATGGCTCGCCATTTTTTCCGAGCAGGTGCTTAGCGTGCGGTCATGTTGATAGACTATAGCTGATGAACTATGTGTGTCTATCAATTTCTACATGCATTCTTATCTAACACATACTATCACGTAAATATTAGAACTGGATAGCAACAGAACTCATAACTCTCACATCAGGAGTCGGGATCATCAATCACCGGAGCAGGAGGCCGGTGATTAAGTCTGAGCGTGCTCCCAGCATGGGCCCTTGGAATGTAATAACGTCGGCACCAGCTGACACATTAAAAAATACAATGATACTGTTTTTCTGCAGGATTGCGTAAAGTCGATATAAGCTATACTTTAGGTCTATACAATTTTAGTCTTCATTTGGTCTTTATTTATTCATTTATTCAATACATTTGATAAATTAAAAGAGCACATTTCACTATTATTATTTTAAATATCACTTGCTAATGGTGACGGAAAACATCGTGAGGAAACCTGCAAACCTTGGAATTTAAATTAAAAAAAAATTCTAAGGTGTGTGAAGTCCGCCAACCCGCACTTGGCCAGCTTGGCGGACTACGGCCTTAACCCTTTCAATATGAGAGGAGACTCATATTCCAACAGTGGAATGCTAATGGGTCGAATAAAAAAAAAAAAAAAATTTAAGTTCTCACCCCACAAAAGGAGACGCACGCAGAAGAGAAAGAGGCTCATTTTCATTTTGCTTTTCGCTTAATTTGTGTTTTTCATATTTGAAATGCAATCAAAATTATTATGAATTGAAAACATATTAATAAATGTAAATATATTTTTTATTAAAAAGAAAAAGAGACAAAGTACAATTAATACAAACAACACAAAAAATTTGCCCAGTATTATTATTCACCCACGCTTGCTTTATATTTTTCACTAGAGTGCACTTTCTTCAGAATCGGTTTGTCGTGCTTTTGTCGTTTGACGCCGGGACAGGAATCTCAAACCGGGATTATCCCGGTCAAACCGGGACGTATGGTAAGCCTACCTGTTGCCATACAACGGGCACTGATCCAGACTTGAAGTCACTACTAGAAATTCTAAACTAGAAAATTCCCATAGTAGCCAACCCAGGATTTGAATCTAGGACCTACCATTCAGCAGTTGTGCTTGCAACCACTCGACTACCAAGGCAGTCATCATTATAATAATAGTAAATTTATAATGTACTCAATAACAGTTGTGCATAGAAATAACAGAACAGATCAATTGTATGTTAAATTGGAAAAATAGATTTTAAATGGTGGTAACTAAAACTTTCCTCAATGCTAACATTATATCTAGACAACTGATATTTCTGCATCAAAGTTTGATTCTACAATGACTGCTAATTTATTGATATACATCAGCAGATTTTGTAACATGATGAGATGGATATTTCATAAGAATAGGAGGATGTTTGAACTAAGCAATCATTTATAATTTCTTGCAGTGTGTGGTTACACAACACATACATACAAAAAAAACCCAATAAGAACCAGAACATTCATGAAAGTTTCAGATTATCAATCACTGGTACATAGTTTGGTTACATAAAATTTAATTTGACTTGAAAAATGCTTATATCACTATATTCTTTAATGAAATCTTGTTGCACATAGAGATTCTAGAAACTGTTTCTATAACGTTCACACTTGAACAAATACATAACCCACCTGTTACATATAACCTAATTACCTACCTGTTATATACAAAAGCATTGTTATATACACTTTCATCAAACTACATTTAACTACCGCTAAATACAGCTGTAGGTGAGGAACATACTTAGCCTTACCTTACAAGTAATGAGCCACTTGTGAGGTAAGGGACTCAAACAAATTTAATTGGGATATACACTTGAGAAAATACAAAAGAATCCATTGATAACCAAATTACAAATTTGGATATTTTTAAATAGAAATATTCTTACATTTAAATTTGGAGGTTTTTACATTCAAATAAAATTGTAGTTGTTCACATCACTCTTTCTTAAGTTTTGAATTTGATTAACAGGCCTTATTGAGGGAGCAGTTTATTTGATCGAGTGTGCTAATGTGCATACAAAGGTAGTGCAAAGGTACTTCAGTCATTCTGCTTCAGCAATATGTACAAGCCAATCTTACCACAGATAACACATTGGACATTAAACAACACATTGTTTTTTGCACTCAGGCCAAATTGTTTAAAAATGATTTTGTCAAAGTTCAAAAGTACTAGCAAGCAATATTATGAATGGCTCAACAAGTAACACTTATAATTTTAAAAATCCTCAACATGTGGAACTTTTAAAGGCAGTTTAGTACCAATTTTGAGATTAAAATCAAATAGAATTATATGTAGTAATGAGGCATTACAATAAGTTTTACATCAATTTTGTAACATTATTATAAATATGAAACGATGTGAGACAATTTAAGGCATTAGTTTATTATTAATAAGCTATAGCCAATGATTAGACATTAGAGTCAAATATATTCAAATGCAACAATTTTTTTAAATTAAAATATGTTCATTTAGTGTTGTTTATGTTTGCTATGTTAAAGTTAAGCGTTTGCACAAACAGAATGTATTAATATTGTAAACATTTGGTTCCTCTTCTCTCGTATTTCGATCTCGTGATAACAGCAACACAGTAAGATCTAGTAACAACGCGGCAGGTCATAGACAATACAGACTGTGTCAAATACGCGTATAGGACTGCGTAACGCGAATCAATATCGACATTTTCGTGCTAAAACGCACCAACAAAGTGGTTAACACGTTATGTAAGTGGACATTGCATCTACTAAATAATTTACCAAATTGTTCTAACACCAATCACCGTTACAAAAAACTGTCATACTGAGTCACGTCACTTCGATTTTTTTCAGGTATTCCCCAAAGAAAATGGCTGGAAAACCGGGAAAATAACCAATATCGCGGTAGGCGGGGAACTGTACATTGATAAGGCGAAGCGACGAATCGATGGACAACCGTCTAGCAACAGGGCTGTGCCTTGTCTATACATGTATACATATATAACACACGACACTGCACGCCTTTATTAGGGAAAATAATCATACCTTGGCCCAAAATACAAAGCACACTTCATCTCTCGCTTGTCTAATGATTTACATGAGTGATTGTGTTGAGTAATGTTACACCAAGACATGGGTGTATCACGCATATTATATACCGGCTACCATTACGGTGGTCCAATCTTTAAATCCCGTAATGCAAGTATTGATACGTCGAATCATCAGAAAACACATTAGTTAAGCGATAACGAAGCCAAAAAGCATTACAACAACCTAAAATGATACAAGAACTTTACCCGATCAGCAATCTCCTCTGTAAATCCTACAGTGGTTTCCGGGCGCGTCCTACACCACCATTAAGACTGGATCTTATCCTTTTGGCACATTTTGTATCCTTTTACCGTCACTACACTAAACTGTGGATTAATTCACTAGTTTTTAACACGAAATATTGAACCATTTAATACTTCATACACCTTCTTGATCAAATTTTAGGCACTGAGCAACCATTTGCAAATTGCGTCAAAGTTCCTTCGTTCGCATTGGTGAGATCTGCGCTAATGTGGTAGGATTCGGTGTCGCTCTCTGGAGGCGAAATAGGGAACTAAAATTACTGTTAAACCAAATCCAACTCTACTGCAGGAGCTATAGATTCTACCATACGGGTTATTACTAAATCGTAAGCTCTTTTGGACTAAGTTCAAAAGGGTGCGGTATGGTGCTGTGTGAACCCCGGAGCGTGACGTCAAACTGGGCGTGAAATGAAAATGGCGGACCTTTTGAAAACTGTTATTGATTAATACAAAACAAACAAAAATACTGAATTATTAACTGTCTTTGTCACATTTACATTGTCGTTGTAATAGAAAAATAATTGAAACATAATATATACTTAATACACTGCAAGCTAAAATAAATATTGAAAGGAAAATATGTATACAAATGCTTTGAAATTGCAACATTGAATTGTTCGTTATCAATAACGCTGAAAAAAAAATTGATATAAGCATTAGATGTTATCCTACTATGACGGATCGTAGATGTAATCACATAATTTAAGCATAACAAAGGCTCAGGTGCAAAAATTTAACAAAAAATTATGTATTATCATAATCATTGGATGTACTTTAATTCTACGTCGGTACCATTAAATATATATTCATAGATAATAATGACATCAATAATTAAGTATTTATTTCGTAGATGCCTTTTATCCATTGATATGACATCGTGACCTTTTGTTAAGCTCTGATAAAACGCTTGCCATCCTGTGAACACCGCTATGATGTTTACCAATTAGAGTTGCATATCGATAACTCACTATCGATAAACAACAGATATTCTATCGATAGTTGAGATGTAACTAATAGTATCGATGGCATCGGCACGTGTTAATATTGTCGGTACTATAGAAAATATCAGTATCTCTCCATTAGCAATATAATCGATAGTATCGATAGTTTTTCTCAAAATAAATGTTATTTCATTGCTATCGATATTGTCCATACTTTGAATGGTTTTACATTTTATATATTTTTGTTCATAATATCGGCAGTGTTTTACTTTTTTAGAAGTTACAGTATTCTGTTTTAAGTAAAAAATAGTTATTTGAATTTTCTATCTTAATTAAAGGACGGTACTTGATATTAAATAGCAATGGAATTGATATATTATTTTATTATAATAAATCAAACTAAAAAGATATAAAATAATTGAAAGTTTCCTGAACTAACTTAAGTTGCAAGTAATTTTTTATTATTAATGATATTTTCTTCAAAAAACATTAACCTAAATTTTAAATTATACATTTAAAATTTAATGTTCAACTAAAGTAAAATACAAAATCAAGCAAACTGTATATAAAACGATATCGACTTAATCAGTATCTCTTAATTTTTTTTAATTACTTGCGTTTTGTCAATGCTACTTGTCTAATTTGTACTTCAATCGGCTTATTTTAATATATTTTAGTTAAAATAAAATAAATCAACCTTGATTTATTAATTATGCCTTATGGGCTTAATTTCATTATATTTACTCTTTGCGATGAATTTCGTAAACACTCTACGGGTAAAAAAAATTTATATCAAGAAGACATTGTTGTTATACTTAGAGTAAGGGAGCCAGCCTAAAATGTATCCATTGAAAAAAAGAGAAGGCGAATGAGGCTACCTATCTGTCTCTCTACTCGGGCACGCATATGTAGCGCTAGTGTGAGCTCATTACCTGAAAAACAAGGGGTTCTTTTGCTGTGCATACGTCAATAGTGAGATAGAGAGAGATAGAGATTGGGTATCGCAATCGTTTCTCTCTTTCTAACGGTTGAACGTTGCCGCTTACAGGCACCCGTATGTCTTCCTTCCTCTATAAATAATATTTTTATGCGAAAAGATATTAAAACTGCTAATTTAAAGCAAATAATTTATGCTATAGTTTTGAGTGTCTAATTCTAAAAGGAATTTAAAACAATATTTTAAATTCTTGATAGGTGTGAACACTTTTGAGAATTAATACCCATATCTGGATTTTCTTTTTACTTATGTACAGACCAACTGGGATAACGAACAAACCTGTGTAAAAAGAACATACACGTCTATTTACTTTTAATATATTAGTCAGGTTATCTACTAGCAAAATTCATTTTTAAAGCGGAAAATTGAAACGATAATTTTATTTCAATTTTACACTCTTTATTGGTGATGTTATGTAGTTGTCTTATATAATAAATCAGTATAATAATAATTCAAAAAGGAACGAAGCAGTTCGCTAATAACTGTTATTTATGTGAGAATGTATAGCTATGTTTTTAATACTACTTTTCTATTATGCAAATTTATTTGGTAATAAATTTGAACGGCTTTTTATAACATTCCTATGTACATACTGTAACAGAAAATGTTTTCAAATCTTTTTGGCGATTCTGACAACATTGACTGACAGTAGTCCGTCACTTCCGTCAGTAACCTTTGTGTCATTTTCAGAGTTGTCGTGTTGCAGTATGTTTGTTTACCTTTGCGCGAGTTTGAAAAACATCCAAAAGTGACTTCGTCTATTACACAAATTCACTATCAAGTGCATTTAGTGTGTTCTTATGATTTAAAGGAACTAGCTTTGCGGTAGACTTGACATCTCACAATTTTATTTTAATAATTATAGGATTTTGTAGATGTTTTTGTTTTTAATCTGTTATCTGGCATCGACTCAGTGATTTCCAGACGATTCTATCGGTGAGTAATGTAAAATTAACTAGTTCTAAATGGCCCGTAAATAAAAAATTAAACACTGCTAGAATATAATTATTGTTCTAATTTTTTACCTATCTAATTTTGGTTACCAAATGTTTATTCTCAAGTTTTATCACTTTTGTTACATTATAGTCTATTAGATTTTAATTGCAAAGACCAAAAAGAAACCGCATGTTTTGTGTATTAGTAGACATTATCTTTTGACATTTTCTTATTGGAATCCTATTAGAATTTATTACTGTATGGTATGAGTATGCACTAGAAGATGTAGTATTTATATATCTTGTATAATTAAATATGAATAAAGTATATTTCTTATACACTTTATTAATTGAGTTCCATTGTATATATTTGTTAAATAGTAAGTTTTAAAAATGTTTCCTTAGTTTTTATTTTTTCTGTATTTGTTGTCATCATTTATTTCTATGTTTAATGTTTAAATCTAAGACAGCTTTAAATATTGCCAGAATTAAGAATCAGTCTGATAAGAAATTTCTATTGCAAGCACTTTTTGCCAAGTGTGGTCAGTAATTTGAATGTCAGCCACAATTTATTATTAAATTAAGAGTGCATCCATAGAATATCCAACTGTTTTACTGAAATATCAGAGAATAGTTTAATTTACAAAATTCAGTTGTTCTGGTTTAAGGTAATTCTTAAATAAAAATTAATTTTAATATTTATTATCTACCATTTAAGGTATTAGGTATTAGGCTATGTTCTAATATGGTTTTATATAATAGAATAAATGACTTATTTTATAAATATCCTACAAATGCAAGGTGTTTCAATGAAATATTAATAGACCTGATCAGAATACACCAATGTAACAAAAAATGTAAAACTGACAATGCAAATTTTGTCAGTGTTAAGTTTTAGTTTTAAAATATTCATTACACTAATAATTCATTTGTTTTTTAATTATCTATGCCTTGCAACTTTGTATATTCCCTTCTGGATTATAATAGAAAACCTGCCTGACAATAGTGGAAAATTATTTTGTGTATAGTATTAATTTTAAAAAAGCAGTGATAGCCTAGTGGTTAAGAATTCAGCCTCTCACTCCTGGGGTGCTGGGTTCAAATCTATGGCATGCACCTCTTTACAAAAGTGTGTTTTAAGTTTAAATATAGCTTGCTAACGGTGAACAAAAACATCGTGCAGAAATCTGCACAACTTAGAATTTATAAAAAAAAATTCTAAGGTGTGTGAAGTCTACCAACCTGCACTTGGCCAGTGTGGCGGACTATGGCCTTAACCCTCTCAATATGAGAGGAGACCCATGTTCCTACAATGGAATGATAATTGGGTTGATTATTATTATTATATTTTATTATAAATTACATATATTTGCTTATGGTTTAAATATTTGTTGACATGTCTGACCAGGGGTTAGTAAAAATGACTATAGACAGCTTGACAGTTTTATTTACTGACAAACAGTTGATTTACAGGCTTGTTTGCTGATAGAAGATATTGATTATTAGTTTTCAATTGTTTGATGAATGTTTGGAACACAATCATGTTTTAGGCAGTTGTTAAAAAGTGTCCATTCACCTAATATTTTATTTATAGTTTCATAGTTGGACTTGGATTTCCTTGAATATTGAACAAGGTTAAATTTGTAGTTTTATCTGGTAAGCTTACCATATTGACAAGGATTTGTTTGGCAGGTCTCTTGCACCTTAGAGAATATTTAAAGCATTTATTTTTTTGACTTGTTCCTGCACACTCTAGTGTAAAATAACATTGTATAATCAGATTTCTCTACCAAAGTTCAATTTGTACTCGTGGTGAGCCACTTGTTTTATTATTGTAAGTTAATTTTCCATAAGGAGGAAAAAAAAATTCTCTGTGAATTTTCTTGTGGCAGCTTCTTATGTGGTTCATAAACTTTTTAAATATTGGTAGGTTACTGACACTAAAAACTCTTCACAAATTAATTTTAAATGTTGTCTTTGGGAGTATACCCTTCAAATAGTATCAGAGTGTTTTTGAAGTTTTATGATGCATATTGTTTATTTTATTAACAGCCTGTAGAAGTACTCTTTGGGCTCTCTGCAAATATTATAGATGACTAATCAGTAAATAAATATATTGTCATATCTCTTTGTTAGTCATCACACCAGCACAATGGTTTGGAGAGTCTTTGTTATTCAGTCCTTATATGTCTGCATGTATGGGACACCTATTAGATACTGGCATTTCAACCAGCTTTGCTTTCTATTACAATTGACTAGGGCTATTGGTTATGTGGTTAGCAAATCTAATTGGTAAGCCAGGAGTTGTAGGATCGATTCCAACTCAGGAAAAAAATTTGTACTACTTGTTGTTTGTCAGGGTCAGAGTCAATGTTTGTGGGGATTTGAAAATTTTATGACTTAAAATTATATTTCAGTAGTAAAAAAATATAAAACCGATTGTAAGTAGCACTGTAGATAGATATTTACAAAGTCAATGTCAGCTTTAGGATGAAAAACAGCAAACTTGGTAGTAAAGAAAAATTGAATCATTGCTTATTGATTGCTTGATTATACTAAAAACAACCTTAAGACTTACTGACCACAGATCACCAAGTTTAAAAAGGTGCCAGGTGATACTGAGTTGCTCTATATTAGGATAGTTAAATTAAGTTAAAAACACATAATAGTTAATACTGTGGCTTTGCAGCATAGCTGCCAAGTCTTTACATTATTACAGTTTCTGTAAGTTACTTAATGAGGCAAGGTCCTTACCGAAATACTTATTGAAAAACTGAGATCTAAGACCACCTATATGGTTTTAGGTTTCCAATGTGATACGGCAACGTCGTCACCCGTCGACAGCTCCAGGTCGTTCTCCACTTCGCGCAATGTCGCCACATCGCTCTTGTCGAGTCGCTAATCTGGTGTCGCAACCGGCCTTATGATATTTTATTTCGTGTCTTCGTTTATTCTTCGACCGATTTCGTAATGATCACTGCTGAGGTTTACCAGCTATTTGACTTTCTGTTGACAGTGTTTTAACTGTACTACATGGCATCGTTCAAGTTAGTGTTTACGCGTTACTTACATTGGTTTGGTTGCTGTGGTCTATAAAAGCGAAAATGCGATGGTCGATGTTCGTTAATAATGGATTGGGATATTTTTTCTACCAATAAAGCAGTTCTGTAGATACAACAGCTCTTTACGTCTCTTTCTGCATGTTGCGTTAAAACATTCGTTCCCCTCAGTGGCACAAAATGAGTCTGTAATATTCAACCAGGTTATTCAACCGATACGTAGCCGAAATTGTACTAGCATTAATTGATTGAGTCTTAATAAGAGCACGACTAAACATTATCTCTAGGAGGTTTTTAAAAACTCCTCCTAATGTATTTTTTATTAAATTGTCATCGATGTGATTCGCATGTTGTGGTTCTATATAATTAAATTAGTCAGCAGAATTTTGTTCCGATGACGGGCTCTACCGTGGGATGACAGATTTTTACATTCTCATTTAATTCCCTAATAAATTATCTTTTGAACTCCATAAGAGCATGCTTATGAACTTCCATTCCATACTGTTAGCTATAGCAATAATTAATTTGGCTCCATGCTGTTTTTAAATACCTTAATTGGTCACACTCCGAACTCTTGAAAAAGACCATATTTTTTCGACACCTGACGTCATTCACTCATTAACAGATGCAACGTCCCTTAAATAATTAACTTATTAAGTTTAATTCAGACGCCAGGATGTCGATAAAAAACTGTTGTCGCATGCTTTATTATTGGGGTTTTAAAGCAAGGGTTTGACCGCGCTCGAGCAACTACAGTGCCGTATGCGATGTTTTTGGTGTATATCTACAATATGTGTATACTAGCTGATACTCGCCCGCTCCGCTGGACATAAAATAATCGAATTACACTTGGGTTCACAACTTGGTAGTCGAATTGAAATTTGTTAGGCATAGTATATAATAATATTTTGTTGTTCACAATCTATCAATTCAGAAAATAAGTCGATTATTCAGAATAGCTGTCATTACACAGATTTCCGCATCAGCTATGAGGCACTGTGTAATGGGATGCGTTCCCATTATTTTACACGGCGGTCCCCAGGTTAATTTGAATCGACCACTGCCCCATTTTCTTGAGGTTGAGACACTAAAAATGACAAATGTTCTTTATATTGTTTTACATGATCATCACTAATATGAATATTGTTACCACTTGTTGATCAACTATTTCAATATAAAGATCAAAATCATCACTATTATAGTTTCCCGTAATACGTAATCTTTTTATTCCCTGAACGGCTGCACTAACCGAAGCTATAAGGCAGCCACCTTGTACACTACGAACTGATATAAAGGAAATAGCTCTGCAGCCGCTGTAGTTTCAAAAGTAGATCCATATGTATTTGTCTTAGACATTTCTGTAACGTAAAAATCTTTCGTATCATAAGGGGCGCCAGATAGCATTTGAGTGTAGCATCTAAACCGGTCTCAGCTGTTGGGCACGTGAGTAACAATAATTTTTCTCATTTCACGAGCCATCGATACGTCACCGTACACCAGCAAAGACTCTTTGTCTTTGCTGGAAGATAAACATGCTCCAAGATCAGGAATTTTGAAAACTTTGAAAGAAGTAGGTATTCCATTTATCGAAATACATTCAACGTCCATTATGTAAAATCACTACTGCAGAATATATATAAAAAAATAATTTAGTATTATCCTATAATGAAACACTATTTACATTCAAAAATGTAACAACATTCATATTTTCTAATTAAATTATTCAAGAATTCACCAAAAATTACCAACACAACTAACTTGTAACAAAATTTTGAAATAGAAACACCAAAGGTCATCATAGCAATGGTTTCTGAACGTGGCCAGTTTGGATGTACGTCAGTGGATATAGGATACATGTGTGGCCGGCTGTGGTATATTGTTCAAATAATATTACTATACTTTTTAAGAAAGAAAAGATAAGATAGAGGAAGCGGAAAGGAGAGTGAGTGTGCGACGGCCGGGAGGGGGATGGGTCGGCGAGGAGAGGGAAGGGGTGTATGTAATGGTAGGCGAAAAATTAATTTAGGATAAGACTACCGTTTTAGATAGGATTATCGTAAAATCCGTTTTTACTGAGCGTCTACATCTCGAAATGAACAACTATGCCAAATTTCAAGTCAATCGGACATATAGTTTCGTAGATCTCGTGATGAGTAGGTGGAATTTCGCTTATATATATATAAATATATAGATAGAGCGTATATAAATAGAGATTTCTATGAATAATATTGTCAATGTAAACTTTATGAACTATTTGTTCTAGACACCGGCGCGGCGTGGGCGCCCGGCTAGTTGTGGGCCACCGTTGGCGCACCCGGCCATTTCAATTCGTGGATACAAATTTTTTGGACATTCTGTAAATTTCTATACGTAGACAATGATTGGTAATACGCCTAAGTAAATAATATTTTAATTAGATTTAACTTCTCTTAAAAATATATTTATTCTGATATTCATAAACAATCAATATTGTACGTGGCAGCCGTCGTACCATAAGCACAACAGTTTCTACATTATTTTCGTTTTACTGAAATATTCTTCTTTACCCTCGTTATTGGGAAATATATCTCAACTGGCAACATACACACACACAAAGTATAAGCGATATGATTTAATGAAACTACTGGCCAGTATAATTTTCATATCACAACATAGAATAATATTACGCATTAAACATAATATAATTATTTAACAAAAAAAGTAAAAATCACAGAATCGAAGGCTGCGTAAAGTATCATATATTAATATATTTTTACTTTAATCACGGAATTCATCCAAATTCTAAATTATATCAAGGAATAATTAATAAAAAAAGAGTAATTTGACTAATTTAACGAAATAATACTCTCA
>DWJK01003505.1:0-13043 GCA_018248815.1 Croniades pieria auraria
ATGCATACACAATGTAAATGTTGCAGGGGTTTGTAACCCTGCCAGTCAGTGCTCTTATTGCGTGTACGAACGCCATATTCCAACGGCTTCCCGTTCATATAAAGTTGTGGCTAATTACTATTGCTGGTGCATAGCTTTGCGACTAACTAGTTCTGCTTTTTCGTTTTGTTATTATTAGGGTATATTAACTGATTTTGATTATTCATGAGAACCAATCAAAGAGTTTGACAGATGTTTAAACATAAAGCTATGATGCCTTGTGTAAGTACAAAAAGTAAGTGAACATAAATATAACATACTCATGAACAAACAAGGCAAATTTGTTTTTAAGAAACATACAAGCAACTTGTTGAAAATTTATGATGAATAAATTTGCAGTGAGGCAGAAAATCAAGATAAGATTAAACAAATATTAGACCTGCAGAGAAAGATGTATGAAGAGAAATGTAATGAATTGTTGAAACAACAGGGGAAATCAATAATAGTAAAAGCTGAAGATGCTGTACAATTTCATACACGGTATATTTATTTTTATCTATGTTATTGAGCAAGTATGAGTCACCAGAAAAAAAAATTATTTACTGTTCATAGTCATTTATTAAAATTGTAGAGAGGTAATTTCGTCTATCGCTTACCCCCGAGGACAGAGTTTTGTGGCATACTTTAGGAACGACCTTTGTCCAGCAGTAAAATGGTAAAGCCTGATTTAATGATGATGATGTGTAACCAACCCCCTTTTGGATCTTACTGCTTTGATTATAGGCTAGGATATTTATTATAGGTTCAGAATTAGGGCTGTAATCATTCTTGTCCATTAACATATAGGTAACATTTGTTAAATACCATACAATTGTTTTACTATGAAAAGATGTTTTAGTTGTGATTTTTTTTCTAGGCATGTATTACAAAATGGGACAGGTGCTATCCATACACCTGTAAACTCAAATGCACAGCTGTATCCAAATCTACATAGACATTCTGAAAATGTTAGTGTCCAGCCCTCAACTTCCAGCGCTTCTTATAATGTGAACAGTAGTACAACATACAAGTAAGTAATATAAATGAACACCAGCAGAAAGATGCAAAGGGTTGTGTGCACACCCTCCTGTTGGGAAAGAAAATACACAAAAAATAAAAAAATCATATTTTTATTGTCATTATTTGAATCAATATATTCAAATGACTGTGTGACTTAACTTTGACATTAACTTAATTAATATAATACAAATGTCTAATGCATTAGGCACTTGTATGACTTGATTAAAATCGTTTAAAAAATGTGTGATTAATTATGTACCTATTTTGCCATCAGTTAATAAAACTTATAACCATAGCTGTGTATGTTTAGGTGTTGTTTTCTATAAAATTACTTTTATTCATGTTGCACACTATTGTAATTTTGTTTGTTTTAAGCTATCTTCCATCAGCACCAACTGTTTCTACCAACAATGAGCCTTCTGGATCAACACACCATAAAAAAATATTCAGTTCTACACAAAGGTATTCAATTTTATATGTAGTTTTTATCCATAAAATCTTCATTTGAATTATTTTCTTTACAGGGCAATATATTATAAACCGTTGAATAATAACATGAAAAATTATATAGGCACTTAGGCTTGATAGACTCCTACAAGCTCTAGGTAGAAAGTCGATTGAGGCAAAGATCTGCCATACAAGTAGAATAATCTATCTATTGTAATTGTTGGATATTTGTTCATCTTCACATCCATAATTTTTGTGAACATTACAAATATACTTAGGCACAATAGCATAAAACATAGTCAGTCACTTAATTTTGCCTAAATTCAGTTAGTTTATTTTAAAATTAGACAAAATATGCATAGATTACAATGACATCTGGAATTTGACATAAACTCCATGTATGAGTGTTGCTTCTGTATTTACCTCAACTTCTATCACTTCAGTATTTAATTTTCTATGTAAAAAGCATTTAACTCTACCAATCATTTGAAACTATTCTTAATCTCACAGAAACCATCCAAGAAATCGGAAAAATGAAGTTTGGAAATGTATCACTTGCAGCAACAGTTTCAATACTAAAATATTTCAATGCCAACTAGGCCACAGTTCATGCTCGACATGCAAATTTACAGGCACCCATTGTGGTATTTGCAACAACCCAATAACAGATACAAGGAACATCACTCTAGAAAACTTCATAGCCGAAAATCAATCAACTATGGTTTCCCAAAATGTGGTATGAGCAGCTTATTTATTTCTGTATTACCTACTTATTTCTTTCTGTATTGTGCCAGTACAGCTGGCTGGCCTATTCTTAAAAAAATACCAATTACATTGATTATGTCCAACCCCTATGGCCAGTATGTGGACTGATACAGGTTGATGATACACTTTTAGTGCTACAGTTATTGATATTCTGTAAAACTTTCAGACAATTGTCGAGTGTCCAAATAAAAGTGATGGATGCAGACTATCATTAAAACCAAAAAATCTACGAGAACATGTAAAAGAATGCCCATTTAGAGAAATGGCTTGCCCGTTGGCTTTTACTTCTGATTGTTGTTTATGGCGAGGTTTGTTTTTAATTTTTATTCTATTTGTGAGAGTGTATGAGCTAATTGTTGCTCCCAACACTGTTTGCATGGATTTTAAGTTTTGGGTTTTGCCTTATTTTCTTTGTATAGGCTTTTTTAGCCACAACCGACCAATTGTGTCCTGCTCAAGTTATACCCTATTTCATATGCTCGGCTTTATTTATGTGAGCTTAACTTAGGTTGGAAATAATATCTCCGAGACTATCAATTTTTAACATTGTTTTATGTAAAAAAAAGGATTTTATTGTGCTAGCATTACAGATACTGACTTTAACAATTAAGCAATTCATTGTGATATTCGAGTTTGACGTATCCGATTGGCAGATATTCTTTAAAATAAGGGATATATAGCTTAACCCACTGCCCTCATAAATGTAAACTCGAAATTAAGGGACCTGTACATCTGTTTCCTACTTTAATCTTTATGTATATAAAGTACGTGTCACGTTGTTTGTCCGCGATGGACTACTTAATACTGAACCAGTTTTAAACAAATTTTGTACACTATGTGCAGTTCGATCCAACTTGAAAGATGGGATAGTTTATATTTAAATTTATAGATTTTTATTCGTTATTGCGCATTGAATAAATTATCTGTTAGTTCCGTAAGATTCTAAAAAATGGCGGTATAAGGTAACCAGTCGGCTGGATTAAGTGAGTATTTAATAGATGGCGCTATGAGTCTGTATGAATGAGCACTTGCATTGCTTTTACATTCACCATGAAACAAGTGCATGTTTACATATTCTTGTGCCGTGTATTGAATACGAGGCATCGTAACACACAAAACCATTCCATATACAAGCCAACTCGTCGTAAAATCACCAAACAAAGTCCAAGTCAGAAAGCATAACTAAAAGTCCAGTGAAATAGCCAGAAGTCGTTGTTATTTTTGAAATAGTTGGCCACTCATGTTTTATACTTTTTTTTTTTACCAAAAGCCCTTAAAAATTGTCTAAATAGTGTTTTTATCAAATTTTATGTTAAAATTTAAAGTTGATATGATTTTTTCCCAAAAAAAAAAAGGTACTCATACAATTGACTGGATTTCTATTAAGAATGTCTGTGAGGAATAAAATAACACCAAAAACACAACAAATTTCATTAATTTGCTGCCATGGTGTACATGAAAGTACAGTAAGGTCAATAAAAAGGTGTTTTTTAAGGAATTTCATATTTTGGCACCGATAGGAATTTTTTTTGGGTATTTTTTGAGCGCCCGATAGCTGTACTATTTGGCACTCCAGGATTACCCTTTCATTACGGGGGACACCTGTATTTAAAAATCACGATCACGGTCACGATTTTTTTCCCGGCTAATCGCAAAACTACTGCGCCGAATTTAATGAAATTTTTCGCACAAATATGTAGCTTTGTCCAATTTAAAATATAGGTTATATTTTATTTCGATTAATGGCCGCGATTTTTTTTATCGCAATTTTTTTGTATAACAAATCATAATATTGATTAACTTTATAAGTTTCCAACAGATGGCGATGTTAACTAATCTGTTAGTAACACACCTACTTAATTTATTGTTAGATAACAAAGTGGATGGCGCTGTTTCGATTTCTAATCATGATTTATTTTACATGTGTTCATTTATTTACGTATATACTACTTTATAGAAGCGTTTTTTAGACCCGGTGGGTGAAGCTGCTATTTGTATCTCACAGTACCATTTTATGTACACGTTTTTATGACGTTTTTGTGTCCTTTCGACTGGGTCCCCTGCAAGGCTTGAATTCACAAATGGATCCGGTAGGATCACAAAATTAATAAATTTAATTTTTAATTTAAATTAACATATTTATTGTAAACTGCTTTTTCGGGCAGGAGGACGTCTGCCGAGTCGGCCAGTAGCATATAAAAAATAAGTTTAGATATTGAAGTAATTTTCTTTCGTTTCAGGAAAAGTAAATCAATTCCTTGCTCATTGTCTCGATTGCCATCCAGATCAAACTGTATCGACTGATGTGGACACGGAATTAACTGTCAACTGCAAGTCGCCAAAATATATTATGCACTATGTCGTCATCGGAAATTTTAATTTCTTAGTTCATTTAAACTTACAATCCACCGTTATGTATATGGCCGTACAACTTGTTGGATCACATATGAGCGCGGCAAAATGGATCTACGAATTTCATATTTATAACAAAAGGGAACCCCGACGGAAATACACATATTTTGATATATGCCAGCCAAACAGCACTGAATTCAACAAAATCTGCAATGCATCGAATTGTGCTGTGTTACCTCTGCAGTATGTTAAAACTTTTTTTACTGATGACACAATGACTTATAAGTTTTATATCAAGAAAACAAATGAAATCTAAGTAAAACCAGCCGCTGGTCCGGAACAGGATGCGCCAGTCGGTCACCAATATAACCGTCAAAATACTAGAGACAAATCCTCTAAATAATTTAATTAGTCGTCAACATTTAACATTTTAATACCTACATTGTACTTCTTAAACTATTGCGATTTAAAAGTAGGACGCTACATAAATTTGCCATATAAGCCAATTAAAACATTACAAAAAAAAATTGGTAATAGTTATATTTCTTACGTTAAAAATGTTTTGTAGCAAAACTTGGGTAACGCAACGTCGCAATAACACAAGTCTGTTAGTCTCTACATTTAAGACAAATATTACTCTGTCCATGTTTGTCGACGAAGTCAATAGTCGTTTACAACTTGTTTTATGGTTATTGCTGGTACCCTCAATATATTATTTGAGAATACACAAAAGGGTTCCTAAGTAACTTTAACATCTTATGCTTTTATTGTTTGCTCATCGCAAGATTATTCTGAACATGAGTCTAAATGCAGTAATTATAATATTTTATTGATTTTCATATATCTCGATTTTTTTATTTTAGGAGTTTTGTATTACTTTACGACACTTTTACTTTATTCAAGTTGTTATGTCAAGTATTCATTGGAAGCAATGAAAAACAATTATTACTCTATCCAACCCAAATCCAAAATTAAATCTAATTGTGACAATGTTTTGTGATGTCTTTGAATTCACTAAAATTGTTTCGTGTGATCTTAGGGGGCATGCCAAGGATATTACTTACGTGATACGATTACGTATGCGTTCCAGGTAATCAGACTAGCATTTTTAGAATTACTGATTAGTTAGAACCATTGGAGTTACTGAGTCTTGTGGTTGGAGACGACAACAATTAAATGTCTTGTTCGCTGAGAAAACGATTAATTCTGTATTCGGCTAATATAGCTGATACACTGATAGCTATCGAATGCCTCCATAGCATAAGTAATTTAGTTATAGTGATGACGCTTTCTGGATGATTACTCATAAAGTCGTGCACTCTGCGGCAGCGTTCGCGATATTTAACGATAGAACATTATTTTAATACTGTATCGCACTCCACTTTTGATATTTCGATACAAAACCATTAATTACTCTTATTCTCTTAACATCCAGCTCTAGTGTCTAATCTGAGTAAACCGAGGTTCTTGTAATGAACACTCGAACTCTAAAGTGCGTGGTCACACTTGCTACTCACAATCCAGTGCAAGTAAACCAGTTGTCAGTTAAACAATACATTATTTCTTACTCATTCCAAGACTAGTTACACACTGATATATAGATCAGTGGTTTAACTGCAGTTCGCGGGTTACAACGAAATTATAAGCGTGATGAACCATTATCAAGTTATTTCCATTGAAATGCCAAATGTCAAAATTGACATTATAGTTACTGTTTACAAATATGTGGTTATATTTAAGAAAACTCAAATAATGTTCGAGTCTGTAATAAGCCTCATCGAAAAATGCCTATTAACAGTATTATCTATCTGTGTATCAATATTAAGAAATTATCATGTGTTTATCCTACTAGGTATAGAAAATGTGTATTTTATTCTTATTGATTTAATTAAACATCGTGCGTTGTACAAATTACCTTTTCATTTTACCCTTTAATATGCGTATTTATTGTACCATAAAATTATTTCATTTTAAATGTAACATCACGCCTGCAATCCTCGAAGGGTTAGGAGAGTGTAGTGCACTCCTGTTACACCAGTTACGTTTATAGGTTGTGAGTCAATTCCTTTCGACCTGGGAATCGAACTCGGGATCTCTGAATAGGCAGTCGTGCTTGCAATCGCTACCAACGAGGAAGTCATTGTTAAATTTTAATATCTTAAATTTGATTACCACTGTACAGTTACAGAAACTTAAGGCAGACTAAAAGTTTTTCCATTTATTTTCTGGTTTTCACCATGTACACGGGGGTGAAGAAAAAATAAAATAAATTCTTCATTCATACATTTAATTAAATAAATTATAACGTAATAAGCTTTGTCGTTCAACGCTATAGGTGATAATCACTACACTTACAACTGCTACACAATTAACACGATAACACACAATTGCTTTTCACTTCTACCATTGTAAACTGCTACGCTTCATACGCTGCTAACTATGATGTAAACAAAAATGTACAATTTTCAATAGATGAACACATTACAGTACGTATAAAACAAGGACACTTCGTTAAATAAATTACTGGACGGCACAAAAAGCAATCTTTTATCTTTTCCAGGAAACTTGATGCAATTAGCCAGTTGTTACTATAACTATAATTAAGTCCAGTTTATTTCTTAAAAGTTATCGCCGTCCTTTAATTATGTACACACATTCGTTTAGAAAAATGTGAATTCATTTTCACGAAATTATGTATCTTTTATAACATCATCCAAATTAAAAATGTTTATAATACTAATAAACGCTTGCTTCGTGGCCTGTGCGCAGTCAATTGAGTGGGCCATCGGTGAGGGCAATATCGACTTATCGAATTTATGATTTGGATTACTCATCAGAAAAAGATCTGAGTTAGATGTTTTTAAGTCGCGTATAAAAGTTTTACTTCACTTTAGTGGAGAAGGTAGCGGTATTTCGCTTAACGCTTCATCGCTGATGGAATGTAAATGTTTCAGGAAATTCCTGCGCCGTAATAACTTCAGTATCAACAACGCAATGGGTTACTCAAAATGTCTTCGTGTAATTTTTAACTCCTTTCCCTTATATTACACTAATGGAAGGCACAGATATATTCAAAAGATTCACCATTGAAATAGTAAAACAATACTGAGATTAGAGAAATTTGATAGCGTCTCATAAACAATCCGGAGATGAAAATTACATGAACCTAAAATAAATATTTAATAGATATATTCCGTACAATACGTAAGTAAAGATAGCAGAACGTTTTATTTTATAAGCTTCATCTAATTAAAAACTGGAACTAGGTATCCATTTATAAATGCGTCAATCTAATCTGTCAAAAACGCGGGACATCTGTCACTAAGTCCGAATTAAAAAGATCAATCTAATTCATGCTATTTGTAACAACTAACAGTACGTTTGTATCTGTTTCAAACATTTGTCATTATCTAAAATTTTCCACAGATATTTTTAGTTTCATACATCGTAGACTGAGATTATATCAATACAGTAGGTTATTACAGAGTACAGAGCGCATCAATCAGAACAGATTGTTTTAAATATTTTAGTTTGTTAAGACCTAAATAGTGAACAATTTATTGAGTGAATACAATTATTTCAACCTGACATTTCACAAGAATGCAAAAAGTAATAACCAACGTGCTTTAATATTAGTGCAGCTATGATTATAACAATGTTAAAATTTTAATGCCCGTTGCAAACACTGCGATTATTCTCTCTTATCGGACACATACAACACGTATACTAAAAGTTTATTTTTTCACCAATTCCCATTCCCTGTAATTGTTTGCAAACGTTTTTGACTGTCTTTTAAATATCCTTTCACGTTTAAGACCATAGTAAATTTCGTTTAGAAACTTCCTTAGGTAGGTACATAATGACTAGAAACAATTTTGTGATATTGTTAATCATTCACTTAATATCTATACAAAATACAAACAGTGAGACACATCAAAAATATATCTAAAACACATGAACATTGAACAATATGTGCTTAATTAAAAGTATAAAATCCATGTAAGGGAGCCTACTTATTTTTCCATTACTAGAATATATAATTCACAGAAATTTATTGTTAAAATATATCGATTTCCATCATAAACACCGATACTTCCCATGGAATCTTACGGACCATGAATACTTAAATAATAAAAAATATAGATATCAACTTCACAAATTATAGCTCATACAGTATAAATCAATACTACTTTTCATTCATATAAATGCGACATCTGGAATGTGTTTTTATTATATCAGTTCTTCCTTACGACACTAGTAGGTAATTAGCACAGGTGACCCCAAAGTAAATCCTGCTATGGCTAAGAGCTTCTCTCAAACGAGAGGTTGACTAAGTCACAATAAAGGACTTATTCAGGTGATAAAATGTTAAGTAAATCAGGGCAGAACTATCGGTGTAGTGAGAGAACGTGTCGGCAGTACCATGAGCATGATTTTGAGAGACAATAGTGAAAGGATTTTGTTTCTAACAAGTTTGATGCTTTTAGAAAGTGTTTTGTATTTTCATTAAAAACTGTCATATTCCTGCTTATCTTAGTGACTTGCACTGTGATCGATGATTTTCATCCATTGTTACTGAAACTCTTTTTATCATTAAACTGAAGTTTAATGACAAAAACAGTTCCACTTCCCTGAAGGGTTGTGTAAGAAGGTGGCTGTAATTGTGATCTATGGTGAAAATTGTTTTCTTAGAAATGATTGCCATTCATTCCTTTGAACAATACTGATTTAATATTTTGTCCAAATTACAAGTCAGAAGTAGGAGGTAGTTTTTGGATCTATGTGTACTATGTCCTCAATTTAATACATATATATATATATAAAGTAATGAACTGGAATGTCTAATACTTATTGAAAAAGATTAATTAAACTCAAAATAACAGAAAAACTTAACATTTTTATACTATCTTTGAAGTGTAATATACTTCACATTTAATTTTGAATAACAATTTAGTGCCAAATGTGTTCACAAAAATCTAAAATATTTAGTGAGAGACATATGTGTATTAGGTCTTTTAATTGTTAATACCTCCATTGTATGCATAGTCGGCTTTATTGTGCATCACAAGGTGATTGTCAACAAAGTAGAAGCTGTCAGAACAAGTCTCGAATGGCGCTGCTATCATTTCTTCAACTGTAAAACAATAACAGTCATCTTTAAAATATAACACCGCTACATTATAGTTTTTTAACACAAAAATTAAAAAACCACTGCATAAAAGAAACTAAAGCATCAGAAAAGAGGGAACAATGCAGAATAATGTACATTAAGTGAATAAAAAAAATCAAAACATTCATTAATTTTTTTATACCAAAGGTGTGGCAAACAGACAAACGGCCCACCTAATGGTAAATGATCAGCATCACCTATGTACATTTGCAACATAGGTTACCAAATTGTTTATTGTGTTGAGGAACTTTTTAACACAACATTTAAAGACTCCCATGTCAGAGCATAAATTAAGAAATAGAAACAAGATTGACAAATAACTACCAAGAAATGACATCAGTAACAAACATCTATATATATTAATACGTGAGCAAAAACTTTGTACCTCTTTTTACAAAAATTGCATGGATGGTGGAGTATGAAGTTTGGCACACTTTATAGTTCATACAGACAAGCGCAGAACGCTTAAATGTATGAGTAATATGTATTACACATACGTAACATCACACCTGTAATCCCCGAAGGGGTAGGCAGAGGAAGTGTAGTACACCCCACGATTCACAAGTTATGTGTAAGTCTCACTATGGAATAGGTGGTGAGCCTATTGCCATACACCGGGCACACATCCAGACTCCAAGTCACTACTAGAAATTCTAAATTAGAAAAATCCAATAGTACCTGACTGGGGATTTGAACCCAGGATCTCCTAATCGACAGTCACGCTTGCAACCACTCGACAATGAGGCAGTCAGTCGTGTTTCGTAATTTGTCACATCAAGTAATTTGATAAAAAAACAATTGAACAAGAAAGTATTTGTACCTACATCATCTATCAATCATACTATGTCAGCTTTCACAACACAAACCATTATAACGCTCTTTAACAGATTTACTATGACATATCAAATTTATAAATACAGGTAACATTTTGCACCAATATTGAACTACTAATATGTATTTTATATTATATTTGTTAATTAGCATTTTGTAATATGTCAGTGTGATTCCATATTTATCCTGCAGACACATAATTCACACTGAATTAGGTCACCATAGCAATTTGATTTTCTTTTTGTTTTTGTAGAAATGACTGAATAGCATAACTATATTATATATTGGATACTATTTATATTAACATAACATCACATCTACATTTCCCTCAAGGAGTAAGCAAAGCAGTATGGCACTCTCCCTTGTTACAAGTTATAAATCCCATGTACTAGATCGAGACTGTATGGACACACACCAGGCACAAATCAAGACTGCTATTAATGGCAATTTCAAGTTAGATATACTTTATAACTGTACCCAGGACCTATTGGTCAGCAGTCATGCTTGCAACCACTACACCAGCAATGCAATCAATAGATTCATATTCTCAAAACAAAACAAGTAAAAGAGCAAACAAAATAAATCAACAAATGGTGTACCTAATTCTGGTGGCAGTGTAGGAAACTCATAGATGTGTTCACAAGTGTTTCTTGAAAATGGAATACAGAATCCAAATTCAAAATCAAATGTCTTCAGCAATGTGTCCCTGAAGAAGTGTTTCTCAATCATCCGAAAATGATTCACTGGACGTGCACCCACAGTAAACTCGACTCTGCAAATGGTAAAATATAATACAATTATTACATGAAGAACTAACAATTGTGTCAAAATTATTGTATGTAAAGTTTTTCTTAATTGCTAGAAATACAAATCACTACATATCACATAGGTCATTAATTATTTTTAACTTCTTATGCATTTCATTTTGTGCTAGTGCAATAAGAACTAGTTATAAGTGCTAGTTTAGTTTCGAGTTCTATTTGGCTATTCAAAATTTTAAAAATGTATTTTTGATGTTTATAATGCGTAATATTATATGCACAGAAAAAATTGTGCAATCCACATTATAGAACAAGTAAAATACTTACGTTGCTCCAACTGTTTTCAATTTTAGAAATTGAGGAGTAAACTGGTAACGGACGAATCTTCCCGCGTTAGGATCGAGAGGCTCTTCGGGAACTTCTTCAGCACCCTCATTGTCAACTCCGAAGTCTGTTGGAGGCTTAGCGATCTCAAATAACACGGTACCAGTTTCCAGGTCACGAATTTTGAATCGTGTAAAATCTATGTCATAAACATTCGCCTCAGGGCTGCATAAATATAGGTCTGTTATTTTATCGAGCCTCAAAACATCTTCTGGTGTCACATCGCACACGATTATGTCGTCTCTGCTGTGTTCAACAAGGGATATTGATTCGCACTTTTTACCGACCAAACTCATTTTATAGCCAATCAAGGTTTCGTTAAAACAGAGACTTATTAGACAGTTTATTACAAAAATATAGACTAAAATGTGTAAACTTTAATATCGTTAAGGCATTTTTTCTTAAAGCGGGCAATGTTTCTATATTTGAAACGTAAAGTAAATTTTATCGAATAATTATTGATGTTTGCTCTTCCTTTCAGCTTCTAAAATCTAAATGTCAAAGCTGTCATAATTCGCTTTGGCAATGTTGGTATCGCTTCCATCCATGTGTATATTGATGATAACAAGTACGTAAATGCTACGATCAGAAAACGATTCAATTATTACTAGTTTCATATTTGCGATCGTATTCGGGTACGTAAATGTGATGTGAAAGTAGTGTAAAACCTAGATTTACCATATTTTTAAATGCGTTTTTATTGATTTTCACAACCTTTTAATTTGAACTCAACAACATCAAATTTTTTAATTTATTTTTAAAATTACTGGAATTGAAATGTAATTAATACTTTACTTAAAACTATGGAGTGTCATCCTTTTTCTCGCCAATACCTTTATTAACATTGAAAACATTTTTGTGTAAAAATTTTGATCGCGTTCTTAAGCTTTGACGTAATATCCGTTGCATCATAGACTGAAGCATGCGCCTTGTCATTTTCAGTCATTGGCTGGTCAAAGATTTTTAAAATTACAATAATCGGATAATCGGGCCGTCGCTCAAGTGTTGAACTGTGATAAGTCTAATATAAGGTTGTAGTGGACTGTCTGATGTGCATTTAAGTGAAATTAAGTATATTGCCAAAATGCTTATCAAAGAATAGTGAGTATTGTTAAAGGTTATTTTATGTTCAATAGTGTACATAAATCGATTTTTAGGTCGTCACCTAAATCTCTTTTTATGTCATTTCAGCACTTCTCCCTGTTGGCAGCTGTTTATTAGCGTAATGCTATTGATTTTTATTGCATATTTGGGCTTAAAAGGAGGTTTTTGTTCAGTAAAATTGACAATGACAG
>DWJK01003506.1:0-13041 GCA_018248815.1 Croniades pieria auraria
TGCTGGACATAGGCCTCCCCCAATGAGCGCCATCGCGCCCTGTCCTCGGCTTGTCGCATCCAGCATCTGCCTGCAGACTTTCGCAATAGACATGGATGCATTTAATGGACTTTTAGTCAAAATTACGACTTAACCCCGATTGACTATTAATTCACTTGATAATAATTAACTCTTTAAATGTAAAATTACGATAGTTGTTGAACATGGGAAAATAATAATGTATAGGAGTTTAATTAGATAGTCCTAACATAATTTTGTATCCGAATAGTAAATGTACTGTGTACGTAGAAGGCAAACGTATGAAAACAATCAAAGCTTCATTACGAAACAGCATGTAGGTAGTGTGATTTGTGTCGTCCAGCCGAATAAAACAATTCACATCGCTATTCGTACATTTTTTGCCATTGGATTTAACTACCTTTGTGAAGCATTGTCTAACGCGATTGATATAGTGTACACCATCATTATACCATAGAAACGTGACATATTTTTGAAATATATTTACTATTTCTATGGGCGTGTAATGTTAGGACGGGACTTTTCCTGAGGCGTTCGGGTCCGGACGCTCTTACCGCTTAAGGTCTCTAACGAGCGATAAAATTCCCCCGAATTCCTTTTTAACTGCAAGCGGAGTTTACCTGCGGGTTGGTAAATACACGCCCACATTTTGTCGCCGAATCGTGATCAACAATCTGAAAATATCGCGCGGCGATTTCTTTTTTCAGCGTTTATTCGCTAATACGTACCCATGGATTATTGCTGCGGGTGTGAAGTGAGGTGAAAGAATGAAGTGAGGTCCAATATATTATTTTGTCACCCCACAACTGCAAAATTGCTTTCAATCTGTCTACATGTCCATATACAAAACTGTCTATGTTACTAGATTGTGTTTCCTGTACTATAGAGAACAATATTTACGCGTCTGTCATTCGGTAGGGTCCATTTTTATCTAATCAATCACGTCACAACCAAATTCATGTGAATTCACAGGCTGAATGATTTCGCTGTATGCGATCGAGCACAGAGGTCCTGCGTACCGGTCGGGATCAACGAATAAAGGTAAAAAGTTATATACGAATTCGTACATCTATAAAACTCATAAAAACCCTTTTCGTGCTGTCTATATTGTTTGTTTACATTCGATTTATTCCACAGTTTTTCGCAATGCTAAGGTATCTAGAGTTCTAAGGTTTATTTGTATGTAGAAACATTGAATAAATTTCATAACCCTTATCATCATCATGTTCATCTCGCGTCGACGAATTTTAAAACTAGATACATATTATGGTCGACATATTGCTGTTTTCTACTGTACTGCTGGACAGATTCGCTGTTCGCTGTTCGGGGGACGCGCGGAACGATACCCCATTGCAAATGTAGAAATTTTTTAAAAATAAAGCCTGGAATTTGACTTGAGAGACGTCTTCTTCTCACTCTATTTTCCAATGAACACAAAATTATCATAATGAAAAGACTAGCTCAGGTAAATATTTTTCTGATCGACCTCTACTAAGCTTTTACATATTCCATGTTCTAGTTTTTTGGAGAATGGATCAAGCGAGAGTGGAATGATGTCGCCGCGTGAGCCCCGCTGTCTGTTTCCCGTTCCGAGGTCACACGGTTGAAGAATGACCTCGTGTAATAACTAACCAGTCATCAAATTAAAGGCCGGTCTAAAAATAATTAAATTCTTCATATTGTGTCATTTGACTGTTTATTGAATAAATATAACGTTTTTATGATTGTATGTAATGTTTTCAATTAAAGATTTAACATAATGAAAATATAATGTGCAGAAATAGAACGTTTTCATAATTTGAATTAAAAACCGAATAATTGAAGATTTATTGGAATGTTTGGTGTACATTATGAATATGTTATTGTGAATTTATTCTTATATTTTGAAGATTTCCTCAGTACAACAATATGTATGCAGGAGATGGCATGTATATGAAGTATGAATAAGGCTTAGAAAACAATAGAAAGTTTTGGTGTAGCGGCGGATGAGGACGACGTCGAATATATCTTATTTAAGTTGAGTCAATTTCCGCGCCGACAACCAGCGCCGCAACGAGCAATAAAACGAAAACCTTGTTTAGCGACAGTCGGCATACAAAAGTTCTGCGGAGAAGTCGTCAGCCGCAATAAAGTGCGCGACTGCCTCCAGGTGAGATAAGGGAAACTCGATTAAAGAAATAGAAAAAGTAATTGGGTGTGCGGCACAATACCGGGGACAGGAGTTTAATTAACTATCGACAGTTGCGATATCGCTAGGTCTCTGGTGCAAACGTGAGCTTACGGTTACGTCAAAGTAGCGTGTTGGGGTATTGTAGAATAACCTCAAAGAGTATTTAAATACACTTCGTTTTAACCTTGAAATTTAGTCCAGCGAGATAATGTCAGCTTAATGAATGGAATAAAGAAATCGTCAAGGAATCCCCATGGAATTGCCATGAGAGTTAGGTCGGGGGAGGACCTACGGTACATTGAAATATTTTCATTATCAATGTATTTTGACCATTTTAATGCAAGTTCATAGGAATGCTATAGAATTCCTGGCCTATATACTAGTGTTTTCATTTATGTAGTGTAACCGTTCACTTCCTTGGTCTATAAGTCCTTGTACGCTCACTTGTTCATTTAGTTTTACTGCGAATTTTTAACATGTTAAAGCGACAGGAAACTTTTCGTAAGAGTGCTTTTCGCCAAGCGATATTGAATATTGCTACTCACCATTTCTATATGGTCCGTATCATGTATGATTAATTATGTATTGCATCTTATTCTGGTCGGCCCCTAGATCAGGTTAAGGTAAATGTTTCCCTGCTTCTAGACGAGTGGCCCCCGATGAGTGATAACAACATGAGCCAATACTTCCACACACAAACTCATTGTCATTTACTTAAAACTTTGTAGTGCGCTTGTAACGCTGTGAAAGTTGCAGAAAGCGCATGATCTGAAAAGTTAGCCGCTATTGGCAAATTAAATTTTTATGAGCATAGCTTTGACCGGCACGCCCAGCAGCCGGCCCCGGTATCAACGGCAGATAATACTCATTAAACTTTACAGGCAATTTTTAGCGCGATTAAAATTAATAAACGTTCTGACAAAGGGTTTGCCTCTTGACCAATTCTCAACCGATTCTCATTAAAACCGCTCGATACATTACAAATAGCTATTAATAGCAGGAAGAGACCTATGCCCAGCAGCGTGGCGATCATCACCGCTGACAACCTTTTATCTCCGCTCCAGGAGACGGTCTCTTCCAGGCGCTAAGTAGACGATAAGAGATGGCAGCTAGGAAGGTGCAATTAATCGTGTTTAAATAAATATGATGCTTATTTAAACACATTATAAGTAACAAATTTAATTCGAGAAATAAAATAAAAGTTGTTTCACATTCCATATGAAGCGTGTTGCAGTGGATTTATAGGCGTTAATATTATCGTATCCTGGCAACACTCAACTGGCATCGCTGTGAAGTGATTCAACGCGTTGAAATATATAAAAGTTAAAATATCTCTAATAAAAAAAACCTGAACGTTCAGTGAATATGGTTTTTATACTTCACTAAGAATGGAGATACGAGAGTACCGCTGCTAAAGTAAGGAGATCAACATCGTAAGTGGGACATGAATTTGCGCTGAGTTAAACAACTTTTAACTTTTCTATAGGTATCGTAAGTGATAGAGTAGCTTCAAGGGTAAGGAACGCTTTGCAATATGTAGCCATCTCGTTGCTATTCAAATTTTCTATTATTTCAATGCCTTCATACCTAAATAACATCGCTTTTTCGCATTATAAACTTCACCCGTTATATTTTCAGCACAAAATAAATACTGGCACACGTGTACTTATGTGATATATATTATTTTGAAGAAAAGTGATGGATTTTCTAAGGAAAGTAGTGGATATAAAAATATTATAAAACGTCTTTATCTACGTATGTATGTACATACTGTGTATATTACACATTTCGGCATAATTAGCGGAACGGTTAATTTAATTGATTTAATTTATTCAGATAATTGTGTTTAATATTTAGGTCAAAAGACGGATTTTTTGTAGATTATTATTAGGAAAATAATCAACAAACGACAGCACTGATGTTTATGAAGATCTTGTTATCTTTTCTTAACGAGGAAATCGATTTTACTATTGTAATCTATTTTCTCACTAGCGAAGGGCGTATGCTTAAAAATGGTGTTGAGTCATTAATTTTGACAAAGAATCAAGGGAGACCTAGCCTTCCGAGAAAGCTTAACACTAAGAAATAAAGTACCTTTGACCTACTTATCAATAGTTCCTCAAGTATGATTTGCTGTTTTATGTATAAAAATACTAGCTGCCCCGTCGAACTTCGTATCGCCTAACAATCAATTAAAGCCTTGTTACTTTCAGCTAAACTTTATTTATTATTTTATGAACATTACGAAATAAATACTAATATTACGGCTTTGTAGTCATCATGCCTTTCAAAGTCTTGAACAGTCTGATCAATACATGATATTCTTGAAGACGTTGCTGCAGAGCTTGAAGAATTTCTCTTTTCATTGCTCCGTTGATCTCTTGTCATCGATCTAGTTTTGCCTCAGTATTGCCCATGAAGTATATTTGTAAGAATTGATGTAGAGCATCTCCAAGAGGTTGCAATGATCCAATTATATGGTGAATCTGACCTTGAATCTGTAACGCCGTAAGCAGTGTTTTTACTACTGATTTGCAACGACAAAGATTTTGTTTATTTTAGAGCCAAACATAGTGATTCATTTAACCTGTTTTTAAAGTAATCATTAACTCTTTTTAAGATATGTGGGATTAAATCCATGTTCTTCGATAATGCTTGTCCAAAATAAATTCATTTGAAAACTACCATTGTATTTTTGAGTATTCGCTAGAAAATGTCATGATTCTGGTGTTCTGCTACGAAGCATGCTATGAATTGTCTCTGGTCAATAATGCCAATTTCACTTTTTATGTTATCATCCTATTCCGGACGGAATCAATTCCAAAAACATAAAAATCATAAAAATTGGTCCAGCCGTTCTTGAGTTATAAATAGTGTACCTAACACGACTTTGTTAATGGTATTTGTAAATGATAAAGGTGTTTTTAAGTACATATTCATTTAATCGAACTGTTAGGCATTATTGACATTTTTTGTATTAGAAAAAATAATAAAATACATATGGCAAAGGACAACTAGAGCGCCCTATCATAGGCCGGTAACAATAGGTCCGGTATTGGGTGATGAAGGTGAAAGAGTAAACTTGTAAATATATGAAAGGCTAGCGTATAGCTGCTATTTAGTCTGATAGAAAGCTCAGATGCGTCTAAAGGTGAAAAACCAAGTCAACTTTGGGTTGAAGAATTCTAGGTTATAATATGGGTACGAAAATAAATGCTTGCAGAGTTTGCCACTCCTCGAAGAGATTGATAAATGCGGAAGAAGCGTGTTTCTATAGAGAGCCTGGTTTGTATAGAGAGAGATATTTAACATTGAGTATTCTTTGTTTACCCCGTAAGGAAACCTGGCGTGACTATATAATAATAACTGGAAATAAAAAAATCATCTAAATATTATTTTGTACATAAAGCAATTACGTGTACATTTTTGATTTTCATTTACGAGTCAATACCGTTTTAGGTTCAGAAATGCAACAAAAAGTTAAACAAATAAAAGACGCGTTTAAACTCACACTCAACAGCCCCACTTCAAAGTTATGCTACAATTTTGTTTCGCTCGCAAATAACTTTTAAAACGTATTCAGAAGAGTCGTAAAGTGTGCTTGAAACAGCGAGCGTATGTATACAATAACATTTTCAAATGTCACATTCGCAGGGCGCTGTCCGACCGCGACATGTCTCATCAGGACATGTATATGTACATAGAAACACTTATCGCTTCTTCTTTCAGACGATTCGTTAGCAAGGTTTTTACATTAGTCTCATCCGATAAAGAACAATATAATATTTAAGTGGTTTCGATTGTCATGTAAGAAGAAGAATATGTGATGAGCGTAACTGTATGCGCATTAGCGGGTACCGTGGTAGCTTTTCTCATGAAAATCATCATCATCTCATGATGATGAAATTTTTTGTAAAGTGGTGCGTGTGCCCGGAGCAAGCGATCACGCGTCGTGCACACGGTGGCAGTGCGACCGGCCGCGCGCTCTTAACACGTCTTTATAATAACAATGTCAACTAGGACGTTGATTCTCCAGCTTCGAGAGGCGATTATTTTGTTTTATTGCATCATGAAATTCCAACTCCCATTCAAATTGCTTTCGCTTTTATGACGTCAACATGATTTATTTTGCTTCAAAATGTTTGTTTAATGTGTTGCATGAAAGCTGAGAGCTTAATTTATATATATTTGACGATACATTTATATCGAAAAATTCATTTCATACTAATAAGTTACTATATTTTTCACACCTTAAGCAAGTTAAGACGTATTATTTCCGACGATGTCCTCGGTTCGGTACATGCTAACGTCTTTAGTATTGTCAGTACTCGTACAATGAGAGTGGCGTGGAAGTCGTAAAGAACAAATAAGTAAGGTTCTCGACCTGAGTGTGACCTATCGGAGTTACAGTTGCGAGCTGGAGCTGGGCGCAGGTTTCGCTGCGAATAGTTTAAATCTTTAACACAATGTTATCTAGTCGGAAGCCGCAGAAGTCGTGCTAACAAGCTTCCGGCGCAGCGGCAAGTTGGGGCAAGTCAGCTCAACTCACAAATGGGAAGCGCTCCGTTCTGCTTAAAGCTGCCCATTTATAGCGCGTCCAGGGCTGTGCTGCGCGCGGATATGACAGCTAAACAATTACTTGGATATTTACCAACGCGTCCACAGGCAACTTTGTCTTTATTTGAAGTTAAACTGAATGAGAAATTGAGTTACAGTCATGTTCCTTTAATATTATTTCCATATTAATATAATTTCTTAACTTCAATAGTTACCTGTTGATAAACAATAAAAAGGTAGAATTCTCAAAAATTAGTACATAATGATTAAAATAGTATTACCTAATATACGCGAATATGAGGTTTTAAGTCAACTGAACGCGATTTACTGTTGTGTTTTATATTCAAGCTGTTCTTACCGGTGAACAACTTTTAGTGTGTATGAGTCGCCGTACACACGAGCATATAATGAAAGACACTGAACCGACCACCAGGCAGCACTGTGTCTGCACGAGGAGCTGCACACAAGCGCAGGCACAAGCGCCGGTGACAGATGGGACGTGCGTTGAATGCTAATGAACCAATATGTTTGTGAAGTTCGATTACCGGCAGATGGCGCTTATGTACAGCTTTGTGTTTTTTGAGAACTACTTTTTCTTATCTCTTTATTACCTTTGGTAATTGGATTTCTTGAGTGTGACAATTTCGGGTGACCATTAGCATTAGAAATACTGAACACAGATTTCTCTCTCAGGAACGCATTTGAAATCGTGCAATTTACGTGTTTCCAATGTAGACACCCCTGTGTAACTAGTCATCTGATTTCGGCGGTACTTAGCGCAAGTGTTTCATGCGGTGCGGAGCGAGTTTCAAGCGCATGAATAACAATAATAGTAATTAGCGATGCAAAACTCATTGTGACATGTTGTTACACGTTGTCATCATCATCTACAACCGATTTATCATCCCACCGTTGAACAAAAGTATTCTGTCACAATAAGAACGCCTAAGCCATAGTCTGCCACGCTGCTTTAGTGCGCGTACATAAAGATATAAACAAATAAACAAAGAATGGCATACGACTGTTTGTTACAATTAATGTTCCACCGGTAACATATCAACTGCATAATTGTTCTACTTACAAGTAGGTACTATTTAGTCAAATCAAACCATTAACTAATTTCCGAGAAGATTTTCATTAATTCCCATACAACTTGTACAAAGAAATTAAATTCCTTACAATGTCGTCACGTCGTGTTCCTTGCATAGTGCAGTGTTTTACCAACACGAGTTACAAAGTACAATTTCGATGATGCCTATTGACATTATCTTAATTACATGCTATTGTTAAAATTATCCGTTACCAATAGTACCTAGTAGTAAAATATTTCAGTGGAGGAACGTCACTACGAAATCGTCGTACTTTACAGATTAAATAAAATCCTTACATTAAATGAGATCCTCACTTAGCACAGCCCTGAGATGCAAATGAGGAGGCCACTTAAAACAAGACTGCAAGACAATGAGGTCCGGGAACCGAGCCGTAGTCGTCGGCGCGAGGGCCCTCGGCCGAGCCGGGCCCGATTTCTTATTCTGTAAATAAGTGACAGGAGCGCTGCGGTAAACAAGAGGTCGTTTCGCGCCAACCTTTTGCAATTGTAAAAAGAGTGTTTACACCCGTGCGCGCTACTCACTCTGCTGCATTTCCTCTCGTACAAATGAAGCGTAAAGCGCTCGCCGCGCGCCCATCTACGAGTACAATAGCGTATCTACGATACTGGTATGATTTAGCCTTTTACGTTTATAGCACGAAGGCTTGCTCCAACCTATTCCTACCGACGAAGAAGTGATCGAACGAATGTCTCCGCCGAATGAATATTAGTTCATCTCGGAACGTGCCGCCGGTCCGAACTCCGCCAATAGAAACGTAATGACGGCCCCGCGTACCTACTGCCGGAGCTTAATTAAACTTATACACAGCGAGGTCCGCCCCACACTCCCGATTACTTTTTCTACTTCTTTTAATCGAGTTTTCCTCGTACTACCTGAAGACGGTCGTCAAGTTTGTTGCGGCTGCTGCTTTTTAGATAGCTTTTATCTGCCGTCTCGTGCTCAACAAGGCTTCCGGACCACTACGCGCGGCGAGACCGTTGGTAGGTGGAGCTCGGCTCAACTTAAATAAGGTATATTTGAGATCCCTGCTGCTCAGTCACTGACAAACTTTTTGATTAGTCGATCACAAACCTTTCCTTTCAGGTATCGTGTTGCCTCATTGTGACGAATATCTTCCCTGTACATGTTTTAGCGAAAGCCATATCGTTCAAAGGAAATAAAACCAGTTATCCTTGACGTACCAGTATCCTTGCGTACATGGACGCAATTTTAATCAGCGTTCTGTTCCAATGATTATCCTCTACTTGACACGTCTGAGAACATCCGCGGCGCTAGCTTACACATTTTTGTGTTGAAATTAGAATGAACGAAAAAGTGAAATAAAAATAAACGACGAAGGCAGCACGAATAGGTTTTTTATGAGTCGCATAGCTTTTTACAGAGGTATGAATATATCCATTTATGCTTTTTCCTTTAGATGCTGATCCGAGCGGCTGGGGCGGGCGGCTCGGGCGACCTCCGTGCTCGATCGCGCGCACACAATGTGTGTAATGGCCGCCATTACGGACATCAATTTGTTCAAGCGTGACGTTACACTTGTCCCACTACTTTCATTCTTTTACACGCTCTGTTTAGCACGTGTCGCAATTTTCAACGACATCAAGGGAATTGTCGACCTATACACGCGGGAACGTATATCGTTTTTGGACTCCTCGTATAAGGAGGCACAGTAAGGTGGAATATATCACTGGCTGCTCATTTTTTATGTGGAGCCGGTTTAGGTACACAGATGTAGTTACAAATACTACGTAGTTAATTGCGGCTTGCGGTGTTCCAATGCTGAGGGAATATTAACTGCGCATGGATTTTCCAGCCGCGGCTGATGTACAATAATAAATTAGCCATTAGTATGATAGATGTGTGGCGATAGCTCCGCCACGATAATGTACGTAGTGCGCGCTCGCCGGCGCATTCATCTCACTCCGTCGCCTTGCAGCCATGGCCATCATTTTAATAATGATCTTCACGCCAGGTCCTTTACGGGATAGACAGAGGGCACCGAGAGCCAAATAACACTATCCTTATAGACCTGCCGTGCTACTAACAGTAATGCAGTCAACGACTATGTTTACTTATGAATAAACTAATACTTACATATGTACAGGCTGAACAGTTAGCATTAAAATTAAAATGGTGCGTGCTATCGTGCGTGATAAATTTTTGGTATTTCCGCGTCCAGTGCAGTAATGCAGAAGATCGCAAATGTTCTGATCAAAATGATTTTCTTATACATTTGTCGTAAATCACAATTCAGCGAACTAATGTGGCCCTTATATTTGCCGGCCCGCAGGTTAAGTGTCGCAGTTAAAAAAGAATTCGTAGGAGTTTTATCGTTCGTTAGGAACTGGAAACTGTGAGAACATCTGGAGCACCCCGGCTGGAAGCTTTTGTAGCTCTGCTCATCGTCTGTATTATTAGTTAGCTCTTTCTTGGGTGGCCGATAGTTTAGAGGTGATCATATGTAGGAAATATTTGTCCCGTCTTAAATAGCCAGCATTAACGATTTTACTGTGGCACTACTCTTGCATCAGTTTTTGTTATAGATTTGCCTGTAAATATTTATTAGTATTAGAGTAGTTGTAGCTTTTCGTTTTGACCACTATATACCACTTCTAACTTAGGGCAATCGTTGCTCAACTGTGGGATATGTGATATAGTCAAAATCATCATCATCTTCAGCATCAGTCCACTCTCGTCCACTGCTGCACATAGATCTCTCCAATGGCACGCCACTGAGCTCGATCTTCAGCTCTTCGCATCGAACCATTGCCATTCACTTTGCGTATCGTCGCTCCACCTAGCCGGAGGCCGTCCTAAGCTACGTTTGCCAAGTAGCGGTTTCCAGTCCAGAACACGTCTGCTCCTGTGGCTGTCGGTTCCGCGACAAATGTGGCCAGTCCACTGCCACTTCAGCTTGTTAATCCTTTGGGCTATATCGATAACTTTGGTTCTCTGTCAGATCGCCTCATTTCTGATTCGATCCTTCAGAGAGACGTTGAGCATAGCTCTGACCATAGCTCGCTGAGCAACCCTAAATTGGTGGACCAGTCACACCGTAAGTGTCCACGTCTCGGCTCCGTAAGTCATGACAGGAAGGACACGCTCATTAAGGACTTTTGTCTTTAAGGTTTGAGGTATGGGTGACGAAAAGACAAATTCATAATCTATACATTAATACGTGAAGCAAAAACTTTGTACCCCTTTTTACGAAAATTGCGCGGACGGAGGAGTATGAAATTTGGCACACTTATAGTTTATATAGAGAAGGAGTGCACAATGCTAAAATTTATGTGTAATATGTATTACAAAAACCTTAAATTGAATTAAATAAACCGTTTGTTATTTACATTTCTGTTTTCAATGTCAGACATGACACGGATTGTTGTCAATAAGTAGCGCAGAGGAAAGATTTACATAGGCGTTGTCTTTGACATTAGAACCTAGACAACACTCAAACCGATTCTTTTTTTGATTTACTATAGAATTTCAATTGCCACCAATAATACATGCATTTGACCATTAGATATTATATGTAAATATGTCGTATTGTAAACGATTTACGCGGCCCTTTTTACAAGCAAGGGTGGGCAAGGATATATTGATCTTATAGCACAAATATTCAATTGAAACAGATAATGGAGGATAAGAAGCGCACTGAACAGCAGTCTACTGATGGCAGCTGATGGGTGAGGAGTTCTGCACGCGATACTCATATTAAATTACATTGATACATTTATATATAATATTATACAAATGCTCTCGGGGTAGTGTTGGTGGTAACAGCGCCAATAGAACGCATGTTCAGCGACACACACGCACAAAGGCGCAGACACACACAGGCACATACGCGCAGACACACACAGGCACATACGCGTAGAAACACACAGGTACCCAAATCACACAGATGCAAGTGTGTGAATGAGGAACGACTGCTACTGTCAAACTGTAAAACATGTGTTCCTGAAGCGTCAACATCTTTGTTGGGTGATAATACTGTGTTGTCTGTGGGAGTAGGTCTATGGAGGCTATTGGATTGCACTGGTGGTTTTGCAGAGCGGAAGTTGTTGCTCGTTTGATGTACAAATATTACCCATTGATAATTTGCTAATTGACATAAGATAAAAGGGAATCCTAATTGGTGAGAATTCCCGTTTTCCGCCATCTACAAATCAATATTGTCAGTGGTTTAGGCCGAGCAAAATTAATTAATTAATATTTTGAAAGGCCGAATTGAGAAGGAGAGACTTCCAAGAGCAATTAAGGACGGAGAGCGCACATTCTTTACAATTATTATTACTGTTAGTTACTGCTCTTCTTTGCTGTTGTAATGTCTCAATCAAGTAAGATGTACAGAGTATTATGTATACCCTTTTCAAATATAAGTTTTAGTACACGTTAGAAATTTTAAAGCGTGTGCTTTGACAAGGCATATTTTAAAAGCTTAAGAAGCCCTGCAAAATGTACAATATGCCTGTGCAAACGCGCGCTCGTTGAAAGACAAGCGTTCCCACAAGTATTTTTCACTTTTTTAGCTGTAATATTTAAATACATATTTTTCTGATGTTATTTTTATAAAGTATTATCTCCATTTTTTACCCAATCTCCGTTTTTTATGTGTTGAAGTTTATCTAGGTTCTAAGGACTTGCATCCACTGGGCTGGCAAACTGTCTTTACTTTTATAACGCATAATTTGGATAAAAAGCTGCAAGGATTCCGTCTGCCCTTCCTCGCGCAGCCATACCTGTGACCAGCCTCGTGATAACGACCAGGTTGCAACAAACCCTTAGATGCAAATAATGTCACAAGTATATTAACGATTTATCTGACATTATAATAAAAATAATAATTATTGACACATATTTGATATTACGGTAAATAAATATATTGTATTATATGTATACCGAACGTGGTGCGTGCAGGTGTACGGCCGTGGCCCTATGAGGCCGAGGTATTAAAAACTTCGGAGCCTGTTCGCCGGACAGGCCCGAGCCGAGCATAATGCAATTAGTCCCGTGCACAGTATACATGTACATTTTTAATGCAATACGTCAGGGCTGTCGGCGGCGCGCGGCGTTCAATCGATATCGGTAATTAGCGGCGTGCTCGCGTCGCTTTGATATCATTACTGCGATTGCTGCATATTGATACCGACGTGTTTATTTATTCGTCAGTTGTAAACCGCC
>DWJK01003507.1:0-13041 GCA_018248815.1 Croniades pieria auraria
ATTTACTCTTGGTGATCATAGCGTGATGTTCTTAAAATAGTTTTTTAATAGATTTTTCTCTAATTAACGCGGGTGAACCCGCGGGGCACAGGTAGTAGCAAATATTTCATAAACGCTTGTCAATCCTTCACTAATTATACGCTTTTGGCACTTAACATAATACATATATGAAGATAATACATTAGGTAGATAATTACTGGCGTAATGTACAGGTGACAGCAAAATGTCATTGTTAATGCTTTTACAGATTATGACAGTTCAAAATGCGACATTTAATTATATTTTATATTTAATCTTAAGTAATATTTACAACCGGCCCCTTCATCCAATAATTAGTGAACTTGACTACTCAGCCAAGAGGCGTGGGCTCGATACGTATGCGGGACGATTCTTGTGTTATGACCACAAGTATTTGCAGTATCTGGTTTAATAGATATGAGTTTGTGATTAATAAAAATCGATTGGAATGTTAAGTTTAAACTGAGAATTCCAGGTTGGAAGACACAAGTGGCCAACATCGTTGAACATTTCAAAAATGTTTGCAAAACGACTCTTATCTACTATCTATTATATAGTTGAATCATAAAACTGAAATCTCAGGAATTTCATTACTCAGCAATTTCAGTTATCAGGTTTCCATGATATACAATATTTATCGCAATTTATGAACTGATTGCGTTATTGTAATAGAACAATGTTTATTCTGGACTGTAGGTATGCTTATACATACATGTGTAAAAGCTATGTGTTAAAGGTAAGATAGGTCAATCTACGCTATAAGGGACCTGGCATGATGGTATTTTAAAATTTAAGTGTATTGCCATTATATTAGCAATATAATATACTGTATAACTCGCACAAATTAACTAGGCACCTCACTCTGATGGCATACTAGCAAGGTACTGGCGTGTCAAAAACGAGAAATGCCGTCCTCGCAAGTGCCAAGTAGATTTTCGCATGTCGCATCTGTCAAACCTCGGGTAAGCAGTGGTGCTGGAGGCAGTAGTAGTGTGTGGAGCCGTCGTGATGGCACCAGGTGCCGTCGGGGAAGTACGGGTCTAGGCCGGCGCCGTTGAGCTCCACGCGCGGCGCGTAGAACCCGCCTCCGGCCGCGCGCCGGCAGAACACCGCGCAGCCCATCCACATGCGAGCTGGACATGTCATTCCATCAGTAACCTCACTTCGTTCAACCAATAAGGACTGAGATTATTATTGCGTGATACTGACGTGGTAATCACGTTGTCCAATTTTCAAAGTGCGTTTAATAATTAATTGGAAAGTCCAAAATGGCGAGTAGGCCTCGTAACATTAAAATTATGATGAGCGTCGTGGCTGACGTCGTCAATATTAAATTCTATCAATATTTAATATTGTATTGTATAAACAATAAAACAGGAAGTCCGCAGTGAAGCCAATGACTGTGTTTACGTTTTCCAAACATTCATTTCGAGCTTCCATTACGTTGCACATAATCGTACTTCACAAACCACTTAACCACATTGCTATATGCCTAACTGTTAACTAACCGGTATTCCCGAGATGAGTAATGTTTGTGTTTATCTTGTAAGGAACTGGTTCAGTATTCCACTTTTAATTAACTGACAAGCCTATCATTCATAGACATATATGTATGTACATACGTACTCGTACATGACATTGAATTAGTAAGGGTTGACTAGCCGAACAGGAGGACAGGGCGCGATGGCGCTCATTGGGGGAGGCCTATGTCCAGCAGTGGACTGAGATAGGCTGATAATGATGATGATGATGACTAGCCGAACCAAATAATATACTACAATCTAAAATCTTACTAACAGTTTTTCCAGCGAAAGGAAATATTAACTTTGGATATTAATTCAACATTATCATCAACAGCCTGTTTCTTTCCACGGGTGGATCGACATGGAGCCCTGAGGGGTTTTTGCCTGTAATTCCCAAGGTGGGTATGCGGATTGGGCATCACAGAGTACAGCTTATCGCACCGCCCACGCTGCAGCCTGTCGGTAAAGGAGCAATTAATTGTGCTTAGTTAAGAAGTACTATACTGTGGACAACTGGTGACCAGTCTTGCCCGTTGTATACAGGGTGCACCGTGGGCAAGTAAGCAAGATCAAGTTGTTTTAGGGTCCCAAGAAAGAGCTTGGAAGCCCTTACACCACTTATTTATAGAAAATGGTCATAAGTAGACATTAGTAAGAGGATATGAATAGAAGAGATCTATTCATGAGCAAACATCACTAGGAATATTAATTATTTCAAATAAAACTCACTAGGGTCGTGTGGAGCCTGCAGTCCTCCCCCGCGGGGATCAAGCTCTGGAAGTTTTGTGGCAAATTCTGCACATTTTCGAGAAGCAAACTCATTGGCTGTTACGCGAGTTTTCTTGCCGCAAATCTGCGATCGATAAGTATTGCTATGAGCTTATTGTTAGGCGCATAATATCTTTAAAACTAAAAATTTATGTGTATTTGACAAACGTAATTGAAGTAAAACTTCTTTCACGTTGTGACGGGTATTACAATTTATATGTTTTATGTTGTTGTAACTGTATAGGTAACTATAAATTTTTTCTTATTGTAATGATTACTATAATTTTTACTTTTAGTATTTTTACTCTATAGTATCAAATTTGTATGTAATATTTGCATATAAAAATTTTCGTATAAAGTCAGGAAATTCTGTACATTTATGAATATATGAACTAAAAAGTATTATTATCAAAAGAGTACTACAATCACCTGACGTTAGGAACTGATAACAGCCTTGAATTATTTCCGCCATTTTGAATAACCCAAAATGGCTGCCGGTTTTTCATAATTTTTTCTCATATATAAATTAACTGACATATTTGAAGGCGATTATTTTCCTTCTAGAGTTTATTATAGAAATTAAAAGTCCTTATACAAATAAATGAACCTAGGTGCCGGGATTGCATTTTCAGATTTTAAACGAAAAAGCATAATAACACCTGAATGTTATTAGTACTACTGTCTGAAAAGTCTGTCGAAAAAAGAGTTGAGTTGCTCTCAAGTCGCGCCTATTTAAAATTCAATATTTACTTCGTTTCAAAAACTGTTTAATAAGTTTAATGAAATGTTATTTATTTTTTAGGTTTCTATTTCTTTTATACAGAAGAGATATTGTATACCTTTGTATCGTCACATAGAGTAACGTCATAAGAAGATCCTTCGCAGATGGCATTAGGCGAGCACTCGCGGCGCCTCTCCCGGGCGCCCCGCGACTTGAGCGTGCAGCCCGAGCTGCACGAACTAGCGCTCCACATGCCCCAGGTGCCTCCGCCCTCCGCAGACACGGGGATGCTCTCCGTGCTCGGGCCCAGCGCTGGATCCGCGTCTACGCACTCTCCACCTTGACACCACTGGAACAAATATAATTTAATTTTATCATTAGTCAACTCTTTCATCCTTCCATTATTGAACGCGGGTCTCCTCTCAGGATGAGAAGGCTTTAATCGGTCCTGCTGACAAAATGCGGATTAGTGGACTTCACATATCTTAGTGACCCAAATATACAACTGTAACGTGTGCAGAATTCCTTAAGATATTTTCGTTCAGCGTTTCAGCAAGTGATATTTATTATGGAAACTCACGTTTTTTTATAAAGGGGTGCACTTCCGGAGTGAAAGGCTGAATTCAAAACCACTAGGTTGTCTTACTTTATCAATGCTGGAGATCACCTTTTACTTTATTTACACTAATGGACCATTTAATTATTTGCCAAATTAATAATCGAGAGGCCAAGCAAGAAATATATTATTGATCTTTGGAACATTAAGTTATGTCAATTAATAGGTTAATATGCATCTAGCTCTTTTCATTGATAAAGTGCAGAGCCTACTACGTAGTCTTAGGACGATTATGCACCTAATATTTGAGGCACTGACGAGATGACAAACAAAATGTACATCAATATAATGCGGAACGAATTCCAATATAGCCTGTTACTTATCAACGAAGGCATAAATCAACATAGTGTGTAAGAACCTTAAGATGTCCGCAGGCGGTGCCGGGCAGCGCGGGCCCCGCGTAGTAGAAGCCGGCGCGGTGCGGCGAGCGGCACGTGAGCTGCGCGCACGGCGCCGCGCGCGCCCCGTCCCCCGCGCCCTCCGCCGGCGCCGCGTCGCGGTCGCGCAGCAGGATCTACGACCAGTTACACATATGTACATACATACGCATTATCGCACCTGCTTCCTATTGATTTGATCCAAGTATACCAGCTCAGGTCTTCCTCTTCTGACTCTAACACTTACACGCGTCTTATAAATCTGTTACGTCGATCTACTGTCATTCGTTCTTTCTACATGACCGAACCATCTAAGTATCCCTTTCTTAATCCTAGTCGTGACATCGTCTTTCACGCCACATCGTTCTCTTATCTCATCCTTCATAATTTTATCAGCTGTACTCGTCACACATCATGTCAAACATATTTCTTAATACTCTCATTTTTTTGCATCTTTGCTGTACCCAACAGTCACTACTGTATATTAGTCATGGAACCAGCACTTCTCTTTGCACCGAAAGCCATGCCTTATCTGATAAGTTAGGTTACGCATAAAGGAGCGTAAGGCCTCATGCTCTTTACAGCCAGCTATTTATTATTTGTCTTTCAACACCGCCCTCATGCTTGCCAACCCTTGTAAATAAACATAAGCATCTGAGATATACTCGTATAACGTCATGCACTTACTCCAATTTTCTTCTCCGATCTTTAACCATAACGAGCAATAACATAAATCGGAATGTTCAAATTCGCCAAATTTTTCTTAAAAACTTAGCGTATGACTTGTACGAGACCTAATGGGGTTTCTCTGGATGAAAATAAAATCGTCTTCATAATTATAAGCGTGTTATAAAAAGTAGGTTGGAATCCATTTCAACCTCTGCTGTTTGGTATGAGATCCCCCGTGTCCACGGGAGATGTGAAGCGAAGCACTCACCGACATGCTGCTAATGTGCATATTGGCTAGAATATTGAGTATATTTCAAACCAGTGTGTTGATGGTACAAATTGCAACATTGCATATCAACTATAAGAGAATCATTTCTACCTCGCACTGTTTCTTGGCTCCCCATGTGACCCCGGGCGCGCCTCCGAAGCGCTGATGCTGAAGTTCGTCGGGAGAGTCCAGGTCGTCGCCACCATCGAACAAACATGTTGCCCACCTGCAATCCGTTTTTAACTTGGTTAAAAAAGTTCTCCAATTAACTGTTTTATTGTAATACAAAAAGAGGGACTCATGGAAAAAAGAAAAATATAGAGGAGGCTCTCTCTTACTTTGTATTAAAAGTAAATTTTACGTTATCTTGACAATAACAACATTTTCAATAAAACAGAACTACATATCACTTCTCGCAACTAATTTTGACATTTAATATCGTCATTAACCGACTAATTTAAGCAATTTAATGGCTGCTAAAGCGAGGCGCAGTGTCTCCTTACAAATAAATTGAACGATATTATATTTGCTAATCCGTTTCTTAACCGTCAGACAATCGGAGTGTTTTGGAGAAAATGAATTTGAGAGGGATTGGTGATGATGAAAAGCACTCACTGCAAGTCAGCGGCGACCCTGGCGCTGCAGTGAGACCACGTGGCCTCGCCGGTGGTGCCACGGGAGGGCGACATGATGTAGCCGTCTCGAGCGCAGCTGTTGCCGGTGCCATCGTGATGCATACCCAAGCTGTAACCAGATGCACATGGACATTGAATAACCTGGGTGCCCAAGTATTACAGTATTACATAAAACAAAGAAATAATAATAATATCTCGGGACGTCTCCATATACGACTATCGGATCCCAATCCATGCAGATATGGTAAGCACCAGACAGTTGATAAAGTCATATATAAATAAAAATGTGTAGTAGGTAATTTCCACCCAGACGCAGAATTGGAGCTCCTACACCCACCTCATTCAATTACTACCGAAGTAACGGGCCAGTGATGAGACATACTTGTGTCCGATCTCGTGTGCTAGGATGTAAACGGATGTGAAGCCGGCGGAGGGGTAGGGGCGGCCGAACGCGTCCACGGCGCCGAACTCGGACACCACGCACGCGTGCGCCGGCAGGCACACGCCGCCCACCGGCGCCAGCCCCATCGTCACGCCGTTGCGCCGACCGCCTTCCTCCGAGTAGAAGTCCAATCTGAAAATCAGATACTATAGGACACTCAGATATTAGATTAGTTAAAGCAACATAACGGAACTGGGCAGCTCGACTCTATTAACCCCCCAGATACCCTCAATCATTGATCAGTTTGTTTGGAAAAGCAAACTCCGGAAGGAAAACAAAAGTGAAGGTAAGGTTGTACCCAGAGAGCAGCAAGGCCATGTCCCAGTGCTGCGGGTCGTCGTCGTCGTCCACGTTGAGCGCGCGCTGGTAGGCGCAGAAGGCGTCGAGCAGGCGGCCGCGTTCAGCGCGCGCGGGCAGCGCGGCGGGCTGCGCGCGCAGCAGCGTCAGCCGCACCAGCGACAGCTGGATACGCGTGCCCAGCGACGCGTGCTCGTACAGCGCCTGCACCTGCAACCGGCGCACTTACTTATAGAGGAAAAGGAGGTAATGGGAGTCACTTAAGCAAGATATCAAATAAAACACGCAATTTTTACTTAAACTGTATTTTAATCAACTATTAAAGTATTTAAATTATTACACTACCAGTCTCAGCCAGTTTCATTACCTTTGGTATCACATATTCATTGCCATTAAACTTTTAAAAAAAATCATCTTTGACCACCATTGTCCACAAATGTGGGTAATTATAGTCACTATGGGGACATTGAGAGTCAGCCTAGCCTAACAATTGTCACATACGTAAACTTTTGGCGAGTCTGATCCTGGGCAGTTAGCATGTGCCCATAAGCCACAAGAAGTGCATCTGTACCATAACTCATTGTTGCGACCAAATTCATCACATACTAAGCATTTATTCAACTCGTCATCTTCGTCATCGTCACATATCTGATTAAGAGTAATGTCAGATTCTGAAAAAATGTTTAAATTTTGTAATACGCGCCTTTTGGCCTTATTGGCAACATCTTTCTTAGGTTTTTGCTTCTCGCTAGCTTTCGGCACAATGTTTTTACCTTTTGCTGCTCTAGATGATTTCTTATTTTCTTTTTCAAAAAGACTATCTTTGACGGGTGTTGATGTCATAATTCTTGCGTGTTGCTTCGTTGGTCCTTTTCTTTTGGACCGTGTAGGAATCATTTTGACAGGAAATAGAAGCAGATCTTCAATATTGGAATTCAATATTTCAGGAGCTAACGTTGCAGATGATGTCGACGGTATTGAATCAACTGCTATGGATGATATTGATGGCATATGCCGTATTTCTGCAGACGATGTAGATTTTGTTAAATTTGTTGCAACCGATGAACTACACGGCATTGGATGTATTGTTGCAGACCATTTAGATGATATTGGATCTGTTAGACCAGACGTAGATGGAATGACGATTGAGGTATCTTGAATTATTACGTCGGATTGGGATAAGACTTCAGCTGCGGTAAAATCTTCCTCAGTAAAAACATTCGGATTATATGGGACAATACCTGATGCCCGGAATCCTGATTCACCTTTATTTATAGATGCCACGGTAGAATACGCTTTATTTAAAATAGCCGCCACGTCGTATGGAGTTATCTTCTCTGCTAGGCGATTTTTTGAAAATAAATCACACTCCTTTTTGTAAATAGATTTAAGAGGTCCAAAAAATGTAAGATCTAAGGGCTGCATCTTGTGGGATGTATGTGGAGGCAATGACAGCATATGTATATTATTTTGTTTACAAAAATCATAAATCATCAAACAAGTATGACTGGCATGATTATCAAGTATTAATAAAACAGGCGCCTGTGACGTTGGCTTGGTATACATGGCGAAGTGTTGCAGCCACTCAAAGAATAGATGTTTATTAATCCACCCATTATCCGAACATTTGTATAAAGCTCCTACAGGACTGTCTTTCTCAAGGTGAGGAGTCATTTTCTTTCTTGGTAAGATGAACATTGGCGGGACAAAACTACCAACAGCTCTCATAGCACACAAGAGTGTAATATTTTTTCCTCTTTCGCAACTTGTTATGGAGCCAACTCTTTTCATGCCTTTGGGAGCTAATATTTTACCAGGTTCTTGCTCTGTCGAAGTGCCTGTCTCGTCGCAGTTATAAATACTACTAGGAGTAAATTTATATTTGTCCATTAGATTTCCTAACAGTCTGTAGAACAGTTGTACATCTTCTTTATTGAAAGCCGTTATTCTGTAGACACTTGTAGCTTCAGGTTTCCGAACAGAAATGCCATTTCTTTTCAAAAAGCCATTTAGCCAATCGCCAAGGACCAACATTGCCCTCTGACTCTGATTGCCGCCTTTTCTCCTACAACGTCATAATGTTTGCACGATTTAAGAACATGTTATCTATACATATAACAAAACTGTAACAGATCGCTGTCTGTACGTGACAAATATATTTAAAAATTCATAATGGGGTGCCTTTATTTACGCAAAAGAAACCAAAACAGTGTTTTTTCATTTTGTCTGTTTGTCGGTATGTTTGTGCACGCTAATCTCAGAAACGGTTTATCAGATTTGAATGCAGTTTTCAGGATTATATTGTGATGGGCTTCACTTAATATTTAGCGTTTGTTTTTTATTTAAATCAGTTAACGAATAAAGAAGTCATGTCAATTTATTTTTCAAAACCTACGGATTAATTGGATTTTTTTGACTTATAAATGCCTAGGTATGTTTTCGCATACGACTATCTGATACAAAAATGAGAATGAATTATCTGTGTTGTGGCAAAGAAAAGGCTAATAAACTACATATTATATACTCACTTCTATATATTATACTTGTAGCTTTGAGTTGACATTGACATTCGAGTATTTCTGAGTTCAGCCCTAAGAGGGAGCCACCAGTGAAACGTGGCGTATAATTTCAATTGAATAATAACTTATAATTAAATTACAAATGTTGTTTAATAATTTCGTTAAAACTCAGTTATGTTTGTGAATTTGCTTTAATTTAAAAGTGCAAAAGACGATTCAAGTTTTATAATAAGAATAGTAAAGCATGAACAATTATTTCATCAATAGTTATTTGTATTTAATAAATAAAACTATGTTTTAAATGAATCACATTGTGTTATGCTTCAAGAAGAAATCAACCCCTCATCTTATATACTAATATACTTTTTTATGTTTATACATACGTACAAAGAACTCTTGTGCTCATCACACAAATATTTTTTCTGGGTGAGAATTGAACCCACAGAGACCAGCTGAGAACTCAAGTTCCCTTACTACTAGACTAACGAGCTAGCCAAATACGATGAAATAACAAGTTCAATAAAAATAAATTTAAATGCTTGCAGTGGGAACTTCATGTCATGTAAGCAATGATTTCATTATTATAAACCTGTCTGAAAAACTCTATTTATTTCAGCAGTGGCAAAAAGCAATTAAGATTCAAAACATGAGCTTACCCCATTAATATACGCAAGTAGCATATCACGTAGTTCAGCTTCGTTATAATTCAGATAAGGATGGAATATGTTGTAAGCGGCCTCATCCAGGAACAAAGCGATCTCGATAGTGTAGGAAGACGGCTTGGGTTTTTGCGGGTACAGTCTAGGTCGTCGCGCCCTGAAACGTAAGGGTCGGGCATCGTTGTTTGTGGGGGGTGGCGGAGGTGCTCGCCTGATGACGTGGGCGGTGCGGCCGTGCCTGACACGACTATTGTCAGCCCGCGCCGCTCCGAACAATAAGGGTCGCACTTCGTATGTAGAGTTGTCTGTTACTATGATCCCGTGCTGGAAAACATTAAGGTTTAATTTCACTTACTAGAGATATTACTGATTATTCATCGCTTCATGGGTTTACTGCCAAATGGAACATTGAGTAGATAAAGATGTATGGAGAGACCCATACTCTTTACCACATACCATCATTACCGACAAAGCTACAACTTAATGAATTAAAGTCAAAATTCGACTACTGCAGGACCACTAGAAGTACTTAACGTCATAAATATGAAACTAAAATAAAGGACCCATCTTTATATATGTATAATTATAAATTATGTGTCACGTTTTTAACAAAAATTTTGCACACAACGTGCAGTTTGATCCAACTTGAAAAATAGGACAGTTTATATCTCAATTTACAGTCGCAATATTTTTTTTTGCGAATTTATGTTTATTATTTGACAAAGAGTTAGTTATTTGTTAGTTTCATAAGATTCTAACAGATGGCGGTGTAAAATAATTAGACGACTGGATTGTGTGAGTATCCAATAGATAGCGCTTTGTTAAAAGTACAAACTTTGTTGTGTACTTTCGAGTGGGTCCCTGCAAGGCTTGAATTCACAAATAGACTCGGTAGGTGACGCTACAGTCGGTGTGTCACCAGATTTAATTTGCTAAACAATTGACAACATTACCTAATTTTGAGCGGTCCTTTCCTATTTTTTAATATTTTTACACAAACGTGGATTCGTAAGAAGTAATTATAGAATCACAAAATCAAAACGTTTAATTTTTAATTTAAATAAACATATACACTGTAAACTACTTTTCTTGGCAGGACGACGTCTGCCGGGTTCGCTAGTTGCAGTGAAGAAACAAATTTATAAGGGAATCTATAAAATTGCTCTTGCTGTATTTTCGGAAATGACTTACAAGAGTGTGATCCCTGCAAGCGGAAAACGCAGCTACGGCTCCTGGACCCTTGTGCAGGTAGTGACAGGAAGTGTCCACCGCAGAGAGTGGCTCGTCTTCCTCATTCTCCGACCACACCTGGAACTGCGGCGCCACAAGTCGTCGGTTCGGTACCAGCTGGAGATCGAAGCTTCTGTAATTCCATCCAATGTTTCTTTTACAACGAACAATTATAATACTTTATTCGGAAATAAATAATTTCCTTATTACTCCTTGTTTCTCTAGACTCTCTAGAGTTATATTACAAAATGCGGACTTAATGCCTGATGTATTATCTTCCTGTATCTTATATAAGATAATCATACTTATACATGAAAATCCATGTTAATATCAGTTTTCTTATACTCTATATAAATATTCTTAAATAGTATTTCTATTAAACGTTTAGTAATATCCAGTGCATATAATTAAATCATGCAGTGGCGGAATACATGTGTTTAAATGATCAAAACCGACGTGATGGATGAAGAGAATGATGAATGTTGAAGCACGTCAGGTGTGTAAGGGTAGAAATATTTCACATTGGGTGCTCTTTGTTGACCCCGTTACAGACCTGACGTAATAATATACGGCTTACGTACATTCATATGTATATGTTGAATATGCTTACCTTCCGAACGCGTCAAAGCTATAGGCCAGCGGTATGTCGTCGGGAGGCGCCCCTGCGGCGGACTGAGCCTCACGCGGCAGCAGCGCCGGCAGGAACACCAGCTGCTCGTCGCCGCCCGCGCCTTGCCCGCTCGACCACCAACCGTGCAGGGGCAAAATCTGCTGGAAGTCCTGATAAACATCCAATGTTAACACCTCATATATAAATTTATACAAGTTCACTTAAATATGCATATTTGATAGTTAATTTGCAATGTTCTGCGCTTTTTTATGCAAAGTATGGTGTACACCACTACCAACATATATTTCGCCCCAAAGCAGAGCTTCTTCAGGGATATGGATGCAAAGCAACTTTGCAACCAGATATTACAGAAGCCACATCTCTGAAGAAAATTTGAAATGTTGTATACAGTTTCAATAGTCGGAAAGATCAATGTTGCTCACTATTTATTCCATACTGAAGGTTTCTATAACAATGATTGTGTTTTTAATAAATTTTGTTGTTAAGAATGAATACCTCAAGTTCATTTTCATATTCAGAAACTACTGAAATCAATATTCGGGCGTTAAAAGTAATATTAAAGAGAATTTAATTAATAAAACATGTTATGTTCATCAACTTAATGTAATGGAGTTTATCTCAGTGATAACTTCAAAATATTATTAAACGACTAGAACATTTAATCCGATCAGAAACTTTCAGTTTTCATGTATAGGTAGGTTCGTTGTTGATTTAGAAACGTGAAACGAAAAAAAGCAACGTGGAACGAGACCGTAAATTTTTATATTTATTGACGAATATAAAACTGCGTTATATTTTATTCGAAATATTAATACAATATCGTAAATGAATTAATATTTATTCAAGATTATAAATATGTGAACTTTACAAAATATTTTAACATAAATATCTGATCCGCAAAATCATCATCATCATCATCATCACATCAGCCTTTACCGTTCCACTGCTGGACATAGGCCTTTCCCAAGGTGCGCCACAACACCCGATCTTCCGCAGATCTCAGCCAGCAGCTACCACGCGCTATCGAAAAACTATAAGCTCTATAAAATAATGTAACAATTTCATTGTCATGTGTATAAATATCATTCTATAAATATATTTAGTCTTTAAAATATAAGGTTCAGTAGGCTACGTTTAAAAATCAAGTTTTGGAGACAATAATTAAAATAAATCCTACAACATCACGCGATAAATTGATTCAGCAGATGCATCCATAATTATGGAAACATATTTTAATATAATAGGGTTAAATATCAACCCGATCGCACCCCAACATCCCCGGACTGCATCTTTTGAAGTGCGACCAGCAGTTTATTATCAAACTGCAATTAGCTGTTCAAAGAAATCGTTATTTTTAATCAGCTTATTCTCCGTCGTTTGAAGCATGTAGCAACTTCCTCAGTTTAAAGGAACACACACATACACATATACACACACGCACACGCACAAACACACATGCAAACACATCCACACACGCGCACACACGCTTATGCATACACACTTGCTCAAATTATACTACTAAGCATATTATATTTGTTAATTATGAAGCACATTATATTAATATTATATTATTATTTTTATTTTATTTTTATTTTTATTTATTTGGGAAACAAACAATACAGTATTACATATTATAAAAGAACAATAAAATCAGCACACACATCAGTA
>DWJK01003508.1:0-13040 GCA_018248815.1 Croniades pieria auraria
CAACGTAATAAATAAATAAAATCATACATATATATATATATATATAATGGCCTATACGTCTATTTCAGACGATATTTGAGGCAGTATCTTTAAACACTTTAAAATCATGACGTAATTTAAAAAGGGCGATGACAATCAATATTTAATAATAATAATTAAAATAATCAATAAATGCAATTCCTGAATATAAACCATAAAAGGTTATGAGGTGGAAGAAGTGTCAGGTATCAGGACCGCAATGGATGGAAATCCCTGTCTCTGCCACGTGTATCCTTGTGGGGACTTAGGCGTGACATTATGTATGAAAGTACTATACTATTCCAGACAATTGTAAGATAACTTTTGACTGACAATAATGTAATTTTTCGCTTCATAAGTTTTGGTCACGAAACTACCTGGCAGGCGGCGCACGTAAATGCATTCTGAGACAAACCGTGCACGCTTGGAATGAGGCTATTATTTCCAAGGTGTCCTACGTAATCCGGGAGCTCCGGTAGCACTGCGATATACTTTTACTGCAAAGTAACTCTTCTAGCTCCTGCTATTCGTGTTACAAAGTAGATCCTATACACTATAGGATCATCTAGGAGTAATAGGAAGTGCAACCTTTGGATCCTGTCGAGTCCTTCTGAAACCGTGGTCGAATTAATAGAAGCTCTTTTTCAATCAGCTGTTCAGAAGATTGAAAAAGATAGAACAGTAAATTTTTATACCGTGATTCAGAAATAACAGCAGCACCATCTTTATTGTAAGAGAGAGAAAGGAAGGTAGTAGAACAATTCGTTTTAAACATTTTTGTGTTACTTTGAAATTTCCATTCGATATGAACAGATATCAGTAAATAGAATAGTGTCCAATTTGCGTCGCTTCAAGGGTGATCGATACAAAGCCCTCTTCACGACACAGTTATCAGACCTACTTCAGTGTATAAGTTTTCAACGTCCCAATGGATATGAGTTTGGCGTGTCACGAGTACTCCACTTAAAACTCCGCTAACCGTAATCACAACTTGTTTGTTGGTTACCGATGGGCTAATAATTCATCGTATTTATGTCATGAGGCAAAACCCTCGGTGATCCCATGTTTTACGTAACACTGGGAAATGGTTTATAGAATATTATCAAAATCAGTAGTTTTTACAAATGATTAGGTAGTCATTTTCAAACATTTGAATTCTTTTGTTGCTAATCCCTAAAATTGTGGATAAACGAGATAATCCTTATAAGGCTTTAAGGTAAAATAGTAGTATTTTTTTTTTTAAAAGCTGGTTCGTCTGTGTTCACAAGTTTAAAGTTTTCTTGTAGGAATATAACTACAGCTACATCTGACCGGGTATACACTAAAGATCTATGTGTGTAGTATAATATAATCAATGTCACCAATCGCACTTACGAAGATTTCAGTGTTGACCAGAATTTTGTTTTTTAAAAGCTTAAAACCGTCATATTTCACAATTATATTGAACAACTATATCACTAACGGGAAAAATTGTGGAAAATATAATGAGCTATTTACTGGCTGAACAACAAATAGGTTTAAGTGTTATGATAATACGGCCGACCTCAACTGCGAAGATCTCACCAAAACCATTATCACGGGATAACGTGATTTTAGAAACGAAATAAAAATTGTATTCTTTTAAATAGAATTATCATTTTCTTACTTAAAAATCCTCATTGTATTAGGTCCAGTAATTTAAGAGTGAATGGAGCAATTTGTACTCGGATTTTCTTGTATTTACGAGAAAAAATGTTAAGCTCAGTAATTGTACCAATTAAGAGTTTTTTGTGCGGAAACTTCAGGTATTCTAGCAGCAGTAAAAGATAATTTTTGCTTTAAAAGGTTAGATTGAATTACCGTAAAGTACTTTACGAACTGTCAGCGGATAAACGACGAACGATATATTCAACGGAATATTAATTAATTTGTATGGGAAAAAAAATTAAAATTGAAGGAGAATTTCTACGATTCTCCACCAGTGTTTTTTACCCCTCCATAACGCTTATTTGTTGGTAATAAACAAGACTATGAATGTTAGACAATCAGTTGAAATGCCTCGGGTAACATTGGATTTCATTTCCTATAGGAAAGACGACAAAGGACTGAGATAGACTGATAACGATGATGACATTTGCTTTATAACTGAAATCCTAATTTAAAGCTAACAACCGTGCCTATATGGAATTATCTACGACCAGATGCTTGTCATTATCTATGACAATTAATAACGCCGGAGAGACCCATGCTCTGTCGGCTTTGAATGAGTGCTAATTTTACACTCAGCGCTTCTCTTCGTCTTCTGAATCGGGGGGCTCGTGGCAGAATGCTACATAAGAATGTTTATTTTGCATTTAATACATGCATACATCGGTACAGTAAAGTTTACTAATGTGGTTGCGCACCAGTGAAGAAACAGCTGTATAGAAACGTAACAAAACGCAACATCATGCCTGTATCTCCTTGAAATGGTAGGCAGGAGAGTATAGTACACTTCCACATTTCAGGAGTAAAATTTACGTCTCCCCTTAGAATAGATGGTGAGTCTATGGCCATAAACTGGGAACAAATCCTAAGTCCTAGCTGCTACTGGGAATTACAAGGTAAAACACCGATTTTGCTCGACTAGGTGATCGTATCCATTTCCTCTAGATCAGTAGTCGCGCTGACTCGACCAACACCACAATCTGATATAATAAAAGTCTTAAAGTTTGGTATACAAAAGTCAAAATAAGCTGTTAAAGTAATGGTTTTCATTTAAGTTTATATTTCCGTTAATTATAAGCCAGAATATAAACATATTAAATAAGCCTAATGGCTTAATATCCGCTTTTACTTTCCATTGCCCAGAGTTTGAATCCTAACATGCACCTATAACTTTAAAAAGTTATGCGCATTCTCATGATAAAATACATTATCTACCTATAGCTGTTGCAAGAAACGAAAACCTCGCCGGGAAACCTGAGATTCTTAGAGTTCTCCATGACATCATGTACGGCTTGTGAAGTCTATCAACCAGCATATAGCCATGTGGTAGAATACAGCCTTAAGCGTTCTTATTCTGTAAAGAGATCTGTTTCTAGTCAAACGATAGAAGTGGACGATAATAATGAAGATGAAGATGATAAAGATGATGAAGATGATCATGGGTAAATAATGTTTATATTATGTAAATAATGTTGCCATGTATAACAGCCAACCCGCACTTGCCCAACGTGGCAGACTATGGCCTTAACCATCTCATTTTAGGAGAAAACAATACTCCAACAGTGGAATGATATAAGGGACAGAAAAAAAAATCAAATGACCTATTGTAACTGCACTCCGTTTATGAAAATCAGTTTTTTTTTTCGCGTGTACGGGACACGGAAGAGAGGCAGCGGGAAATATTTGTCACTCTTGACAATAAGGCATTTAACATATGAGATGCATATAAGCTTCCAATTACTTTCACACTATCCAAACTTTAAAAAACTTTATCATAATTGTTACGAATTGCAATCACTTCAGTTTTACCACTACGCACCCGTTCCATTAATCATTTGTCAGTAAGCTGCAAGGCTACATATTTCTAAGATGAAAAGAAACGTAAATATAGTAAAGCGAATTGTTAACCCGGTCATAACGCTAACGGAACTCAGTATAAAATTTTACTCCAAGCGAAGTTCGAATCAAATATTTAAGACTCACTTATAATCACACCGAAAAGCAGCAGAAGAGACATTTTTCTAACGGCACTATCACCACAACACGACACACATTGTTCTCGATGATACACTAAGGAATTTACGAAAAAAAAACCACACTTATGCCACCTTTTTTCACATACTTAATAACATATGAAATCCGATTTTCGTACGTACAAATGACGCGAGGACAACGCGAAACACGTCCGCTCACTCCTAACGCACAGCACACACTGACGGATGGCGGGTGATAACGCCTAAGAGCTGTTACGTTTTCAGTGTTTATTCTAATTATGAAAAATATGTCGTTAAGTGAGAACTACATTCTTTATATCAAAGCGCAGGAAACGTTTGACTGTACAAACTCAAAATTAGATTTTTAATTATCAGTAACAATAAATTTTATCTGTACGCCTTCCGGCTAGGTAGGATGACGATCTGCGAAAGGATGCAAACGAAATCTCGATACGGCAAGACGAAGACAGATCGCGATGGTACTCATTATAGGAGGCCTGGGACCGTGGACTGAGAAAGGCTGATATAACAATGACATAATTACACATGAATATTCTTAAAAAGTGCTTCTCAGTCAGTCCACTCCATTTTTATAACTTTAGCTCAATATTCCTTTAGTATAACAAAGCCTTTGCATACTTTTTCAGTTTATTTTCATCTTTAACCTTTGATTCAAATAAATTTATTATTTACTTCCCACTTACAATTCATCTACGTGTAGTGACATATTTTATCATCACAAACGGACACATTGTTGGTATAGTAGCCTTCAGTCTCTGGACTCCATGATTGTGGTTCATCATCAGCTTTATCAACCCTTTATTGTTCCACTGTTGGACATGAGTCTCACATTATAATGGGACATTTATTATTTAATATATATTACAAAAACACTGAATTAATACGGAGTCTGTCAGGATATTTGGCACTTGGTTTTCTCTGCTCACCCCGTTAGGTGCCTGGCGCAAATTTGGAGAATAATACTATTGAGTCTTAAATGGAAGATCCTAACCCATAGCTAATGACATAAAAATTAATGGAAGAATTCGAATTTCGGTCACTTTAATTACTAAAGGGTTGTTAAGGCATTCGTGCTTATACACCTTAAGAAATGCTCCTTTAAGGTAGTGGATGAGTATCGGCTCAGTCACCATGAACCGGATAGCATTTAGAAAAGCTAATTTTTATATTTAGCATGGAAAACATGCAGACGGGCCACCTGATGGTAAGTGGTCACCGTCACTTATGAAGATTTGAAACACCTGACGAGTGTCCAAATTGCTGAGTTATAAAAATTTCGCAGTCTTGACTTAATATTTTATCGTTACATTATAAAAGTCCTTAAAAACCGGTATTAATACACTTCTCGTGCGGTTTAAATGAACGAAGTCATTAAGCGATGTCCTTCAAAAGCTTAATGATTGTAATTTAGCAATCTATTATGCAAAAGCTAATTGCCTCCGTTCATTTATTCCACTTTTGTACGTACTTGTTATGGACAACCAATTCTGTTCTTGAATAGATCAAAACTACCTTTTTGCGTTACTACGACGATCTGGTGACATCAAAGTGTAACAACGTCTTAAGGAGTTGTAAAACTCTCTTAGTATATACATATGTATAATAACATCACGCCTGTAATCTCCGAAGGGGTAGACAGAGGAGTGTAGTACATTCCCACGTTTCACCAGTTACGTTTAAGTCCCATGGGATAGGTGGTGAGCCTATTGCCACACACCGTTCACTAATCCAGACTCCAAGTCACAAGTAGAAATTCTAAATTAGAAAAATCCAATAGCACCCGACCCGGAATTTGAACCCAGGACCTCGCAACCAACAAGACAGTCATTTCTTATCATAAAATACTTTATAAGCCTCCAAGTCGGTTTATCGACTTTTATTAAATGATTCCGAATCGATCTCGTATGCACCCACCACATAATGCAACATCGCTCGCGCTAATACCGCTAACGATTATTGAGTTCGGTTGTTTATTTTGAAGACCTATTCTTAAAAATCTTTTCGGTTCCGAATTTTAATGGACAGAGATGCCGCAGAACTTCAAGACTCATCTTGGTCAAATACGTCAAACACTAGCTGATGGTCGAGTCAGAAGTCATGAAGACAGCCATTACTGTAGAAGAAGCTGATCAGGTCTGTAAGGATAGGGATATTTTGCACTCGTAACTCGCTACCTAAGTCGCGAAGGACTAGGCGTGACTATATAATAAAATAATATAAGAGTAATAAATATATCTATGCAACATAAACTTCCTAATCACTGTCCATTGTCCTTCTTCAAAGTCTGATGCCTATGAGGTATACAAAAGCCTAAAGCGCGGCGAGTGAGTGAGGTAGTTAGCTCCGACAGGCATTTATCACAGATAGCATGTTCTAAGAGCCACATCAATCTTGAGACATGTGCTCTTGACGGACATCACTGGGGAAGCGGATAGATATTCTTTGTTATAACAGTGACATATTACCTTTTATTTTACGTAAATATAACATCACGCCTGTAACCCCCGAAGAGGTAAGTAGAGCAATGTAGCACACTCCCACATTTCACGGCTTATGTTTACGTCTCACATTGTAGTAGAGAGTGAAAGTTAACGAACTCATATTATCTTCTTTATTTTTCTAATCTTTGAATAACTCAACTGTCTTCATGGATATTAATGATCACCCTAAGATGTTTAGATGTTCAAAGGCAAATTTTAAAAATATATTATCACCCGTAGTATTTTAACTACACAAGATTCCCTTAGTCTACGAACTTTGAGTTGTTTAGTTGATTTTTTGTTATTAATTGTATACCTGTGCGGTATTCATTTAAGCAATATATTTAATGTAGGACAACAATAATTAGTTTTGTTTATAAATGCTTAAAATGTTCAAAACAATAGGGCGATATACGCAAACCAGTACATCACTTGATTAAGAGCTGTTATAGTACTCTACTTAGAGGAAACATCTCGACCTCACTTCTGGAGTTGTCATTTCTAAAGCCACATTTATATTTAAAATTTCCAACCTGTAAACTGGTTTTAAACTTATCGCGGTTAAGAATTTGCATGAGATATGAGCAGATTCAATTAACTTCGAACGGTTACTTGATCCGTCCAGCGCACAGTTACTCAGCGTTTTCAGCATTTAGAATTATGGTTTTCGGAAAATAGTGTCACCGATTGTGAAACATAATATTCATGGACCCGAAGAAGCTCATTCGTAAACTATTATGCAGTATATTATATAAACAGGAATAAAAAAATAATACATACATACATACACATCTTCACGCCAAGACTGTACGGACGCCAAGTACGGGGTAGGCAGAAAATGTAAAAAAATGTCAAATAACTTTTGGGTTGCACTCTTTCGAAGTTTTACCAAGTTCTAATTTTATAAGGAACTTGGTTCATGTGCATTTATTGTTTTATCTCAAGCATTGAAAACGGTACCAGGAATTGCGCTGTACAATATACATTAATACTGCCCATGAAATCGAAGGCTTGGCACCGTTAGCACATACTCAAACAATTTCTCAAAGCTTTCGTATACGTAGTGGTAAGTAGAATACATTTATGTATGGATATTACTAGACATTTTTAAAGGAAATTTTGAGTAAGAGCGTTTCTAGACACCGGCGTCGAGAAATACTATTTTATTAAGAATATAAAATAATACTGTTAAAATTAGCTTTTTCCATGTACAAGTTACTACACATTTCTACAGACACCCATTAGCACCTATTAATAGTATAGTGTTAGGCACGGCATTTGATCCGTACACATTTATTCTATTGACTTATGAATACAGTTACAAAGACCTGTGTAGACAGAGTTGTCAGCAGTAGTTAGTACGGTCGTTAAAACGTCTTTTAAACTATCCAACGCGTCGCGAAATCTCGGAGGTAAAAGCGAGCGAAGTGAGCAGTTGAGAACTGCGCTGTATTTAACAAGCAGCGTGTGGTGCATTAAAGAATTGGTGGAACCGCCAGCTTAAAGAAACATTCACCGTTCGTGGGTAACAGAAATAATTAAAAAATATATTATAGCTAGTTCAATTACATTGCCCCAGAGCATGGTAATGTTAGATTACGATGGGGAGAAACGAGGAGAGAATTCCATAACGGTTTTAGTACACCCTTATAACACTTAGTTTAATGTATGACGCAAAGTAAAAAATGAAATACAGCCCCGACGGTTTGAAACTCCGATGAAACTTGTACGAAAGTATGCAAAATTTTCGCAACGGCAATATATATGACTTTATTTACTGAATCCGCATCCCTCCAATAAATCACTCGGCTATCGCGTATTCTACAGTTCTCATTGTAGTAGTAATGAGAGGTATGAAGTCGGAAACTTGGCATCGCCAGAACATATCCAAATAATTTAGCAAGCGGCTATACGCATGCGCAGTTCGTTTTTTCTATAAGAAAGATGTTTAATGTCAAACCTGAGTTAGATTGAGACCGTTTACAAAAAGGACTTAATGAATCTTGAATTGCGGACAGGTTGTTTTCAGAATGTTTTTCTTTTCTTTAAGTATTGAAATTTCCATAATCAATTGAATAATAATTTAATTTCAAATTAAAAAGAAATCGATTCAAAATCCAATTATGCAGAGTCTATTCTATGAGTTATGGCACTAATTTCGCGACAGGAATCGAACACGTAGCCAAAAATCCTCCGCTTTTCCCAAAGACAATCGGATTTGCGACCGAAAAACTATACCTGTCAGTGACTGTAGCTGTATCACGAAATTATTAAAACTATACCTGTCAGTGACTGTAGCTGTATCACGAAATTATTAAAACTATACCTGTAAGTGACTGAGCTGTATCACGAAATTATTAAAACTATACCTGTCAGTGACTGTAGCTGTATCACGAAATTATTAAGCAAAAAGCAAGATCTATTTTGTACCGGAAGAGGTGAAGTATTAAAAATTTATTGTATCAATTAAATAAACAATAGTAGGTAGAATGAGGAAGAGACCATAAGTTTAACCGTAGACCAATGGAAAGTTACTAATCAAACTCCATTGAAAGCAATTTCTCGACAAGTTCGGTAAAATATTCACACAGTTGGAAATAGAATTGTTATCAATTTACGGAGAAGGTTTTAATAGGCAACCAACTACACCCCAGGTTACTCTTGTTGGAACATTCTTAATACATTATATATGTATATTAAATACATACATTATACTTAACTAATTTCCAGAAAATTTTTATAATGTAAATTTTGGAGAGCATGTTATAAATATTTTTAAGACGGCTTATGTTGTATTAATTTAAATTACGCGGTTGTATGTGCCAACGTATTTCAATACAATCCAATGAGCCGGAAGTACTGAATTACAATTTCACATTAACGTTTCACATTTTCATCTGGAGAAACACTTATAATCTGATTGTTTGTTGGCGCTATAAGTTAACCTTAGAGCCACTAAAAGTTTACAGCTGTTACCAGCAAATAAAGATAAGTTCCAAACGTTAAATTGAAATAAACTCTGTTATCAGCTTTCCATCCATGACCATAATCATAGAAACGTTACTGCACTATTATCTCCAATAAACACTAAGTTTTCCCTTTTTGCGCCCAGTCCCTTTCATTTACACAATGTCAGCTCAGGCACCCTATTTATATGCTGTCGGCTTAGGTTCCATATTTATTCGGGTCGGCTTAAATGTAACCTCTTTACCACCATTCCTGGTTTTTCTCAATATTTCAGACTTAGAACCCTAGATGAAATATTTCGGTTATGTATTTATAACGGAAAAGTACCCAACATTGCTGTAGAAAGTTCTAGGTCGTGAAAGGTAAGTGCGTACCCACCGAGTCACGATAAAGGCGAAACCAGTTTATGGTCCTTAATATTTTCTGTATTTTGTGAATTCACTTCTGTAAACAACCTTTCATAGGTTTGTGTTAGTATCAGAACAGAGTCCTGCAATAAAGAAATTCTTTAATGGCTGTCCTATGCTCTGTGATGTTCAGTACATATGAAGGATACCAATTGTGCATAAACTTACAAAACTAAAAATTGCGCTCAGATTTGTGCGCTTTCAAAAATTACAAGACAGTGACTTACTCGTATATCATGTTCTAAGTTTCTTAGACTAACACAGGTGTAATGTTGCCTTATGTTTTATGTTTATGTGCGCGGCAAAAAGGATCGTTAAAGCCGAACCGTGGAGGACCGCTACAAGTCCAGTTGATGCGGATGAAACCTCAATCTTCGGCGAGTGGAAAGTCTTCTTAGTATATAGGTTTTTGTATAGAGACATTAGATACTATTCAAGTTTTTCTCCTTCAAAATTATTCTACTTGTTCGCCATCAATTTCACGTTAAAATGAATTAACCGCCTATAAAACAAGTAGACCAATTAAAAGAAGATCAATTTCCATGTCTGCATTCATCTAAAACCAAAAATGTTTTCTCGTGTCCTCCGATTCAGCGGCATTTTCCTATGGGAATCGCACGAAACAATTTTCTATAGCGGCGTGTTCTGACCAGCGGAGCGTTCTCCAACCGTAGTTTATTTGCTTTGAGATGCAAGAGCCCGGTAGTCGTTCGACCAGTTGACGCTGAACGAATTCACGAGTTTGGTCTTAGGAAAATCAAACTCACACCAACAATTCTTTAATGCAAGGTTTTTGATTACATCAATGTCCCCGATCTTAGGCGTTTAACTGTCATCTGATTTTAAAAAATCGAAAGAATCTTCAGCTTACACGTAAAATTGACTTACTATTTCTTTTTTTAATACTCTACTTCTCCATCCTCTAGAATATGTGAATCAACTACGTTTTCGAAATTATCTGTTATACTTTCTGTTATGGCAATGGACGTGAATTTTGATATATTTGGTAGCCACTAATAATGTCTTCTATCGCGTATCATTTACATATCGGCGGTGAGACCTGTCGTTGAAATTACCTTTGTACAGAAATATAAAAGCGGGAATATGCAGATTGGATGTAACATCAGGTGTTTTTAGTTTGAAATTAACAATTATCCAAAGTTGGAATAGTAGAACAAGTAATTTTACTCACTTCTAGAAGTATGACCGAATATTTCAACGTTATTACTAGATTTTGCTTCAAATATTAACTACATAAGGTGCGCCTTGGTAGCTTTTCACCAGAAACAAACATCGCTATAGATACCATGTATGTACTTAGCCTTAGCCCTACCAATCCTGAGAGCAGAATTGTGTCCAAGAGCGAAACGATAAAATGATAGATGATGACAACAGAGAGTCAGAAGTCTTGAAATCACTTTTATTACAGCTATCTAATGAAAGAGAATGTAGTTACAGTCTCCTTGACTGGAAGTTACAGTACAAATACGTCGGACGTCGGGCCGTCGACTGAACTAGTAAATTGTAGATACTGTATTCTATCTATATGCAGATGCAGTTGGACGCCAATTATGCAGAGCTGTGAATTCCCATGAGGGGAATTAATGTTGCAGTTATATTGAAATGGATATCTGGATTTTATAGTATTGCATACTTTTATTACGGCCTTAACTCTCTCAATATGGGAGGAGACCCATATTCCAACAGTGGAATGTTAATGGGTCGGTTATTATTATTATTATTATACTTTTATCATATGTAAGGTAAAAATGTAAATGATTTACCATTAGTATATGGATCTGTCATGAATTTTCTTTCAACTATTTAATAATGTGTATAACAGGAGCTGTTATTTAAAGAAATCCCATAAATATTAGTAGTTGTAAGCTTTTTGCTGCTAACTTGGTTTTCTTTTACATGTTTATTTTTGTGCGATGGATTTTGCTTATCGTAATGTAAATTCGATAATCCGCATTAGACCATCGTTGTGGAGAATGCTTCAGGCTTCTTACAGTTGCAGATTAGATCCATGCTTAGCAGTAAAAAAACAGGACTGATTATAAAAAGCATACGTTCTTATTAGAATAAATAAATTAAAAAGCATAATATGAGTATATTGACTGCCTCGTTGGTCGAGTGGTTGCAAGCGTGACTGCCGATCGGGAGGTCCTGGGTGCAAAACCCGGCTCGGGTACTATTGGATTTTTCTAATTTAGAATTGCTAAGAAGTACTGACTCGTAGTCTAGATCGGTGCCCGGTGTATGGCAATAGGCTCACCATCTATTCCATAGGACTTAAAAGTAAAACGTGGGAGTGTACTACACTCCTCTGTCTACTCCTCCGGGGATTACTAGCATGATGTTACATATATTCGTAGTACTCCACAATCTTAGATCAAAATAGTATTTACATAAAAATGTTAAAAACCGCCCTTTGAATGCGTTTTCTCTATATGTATTGTAGATGCATCCAGGCGCCTACTATTTGATGCGGTGAACTCCCCAGAGAGGAATTTGTGTAGCGGGCCAGTTGGAATAGTATTTTTATTTGAAATATCTGCAGTGGCTTATTTTTAACTTTTACCTCCAATAGATAGGTATTTTATTTATATATTTATTAGAACCGTAAACAAAAGTAACAATATAACATATATGAAAATATTTCTATGATATAATTTACAGTCTAAATATTGCCTGAATTACGGACTGCCAAGGCATACACCATAGACAGGCTTTATTAAAAAATGATACAAGAACGGTTGTAAAAAATGATGATACGCAATGAAGTAGACAATTTTTTTCAGCATTATGAGAGCATACAAGATAGATGTTAATGATTTTAGGTGTGAATATTAAAAACTAGTAATTTTGCAAGAATAAATACTTAGTAAATTTCAGGGTTTTCTGCTCGTTATTCACACTCGAACTTGATTCGCTCGGCCGGGTAACTTATCAAGTACGGTTCAACTATTATGAGGACTTTGAACTTACCCCGTTAGGGTTGTTTAGCTCCCATTACAGTTTATTATGGGAGGGTATCGAAACTGGATGAAAAGAGTCTCTACAAAATACTTTAAGGAAAGCAAAGAGAGCTATAGCCGTGTATGTAAGGGAAGCACACGTATGTATGTAAGCATAGATGTATTTGGCCTCCAATACTCTCTGTCTATCCTTTAAGAGACGTAGCATAATGATATAAAAAAAAAATAATAATACTACATTTTGAACATTTTTCTAACTTTTGACATTGTAGAACCATACATTTTATTACTTCTTACAGAACCTGAGTGAAGTGTGTGGTTATTATTGTGAACCGGCTTAGCAGTAATTAAAGGTAATAGTGAGGGGTATCAGTGACAGTTATCGTTTATATATATACATACTCATGTCCTTTTAGTACAACTGAAAATTCATCATCATCATCATCATCATCATCAGCCTATCTCAGTCCACTGTTGGACATAGGC
>DWJK01003509.1:0-13040 GCA_018248815.1 Croniades pieria auraria
TTTGCATCAGAAATTGTGGTGGTATTCCACCCATCTGCATTCCACAATGTGGGAATGTTTGCGGCACTGCTTCCAATGGTGTATTGTCATCCGGGCCTGGTTCCTGCTGCTGGTCGTAGATTGATTCTACTTGACCAGTTTAGTGCGAGGTGAAGTGCTGAAGAGAGAGCGGTTTGTATAAAAGATCCATGCAATCCCACTTCTAATAACGTAGTAGACATCACCGTGACGTCAACATTGCTGACATCGTAATTGTTGACATGTTGCTGACGACTCATGTTTGAATCTTCAAAAGTAAAACTACACAAGTATTGTTCACTTTCGTATGTTCTTCGGGCAGCGTAGCATCGTCCAGAGAGGTCCGTACTGTTGAATGGCTCGAGCAAGATGCCTCAACGTCGCCAGTGCGGCCGTATTTATAGAGACTGGCGCACGTGCACTTGTTTACGTATACAGTTTCTTATAAATTACAATAAGAGGAACAAATATTGTTGTTAACTAAGAATTTTACTTCACGAAGTAATTAACTAATGATTAGCGAATTAATTTTTAGGATAATAATTAAATAATCACTTTTAATAATACATAGTTGAATTGTTGCATCTGCGCCGAAATGTACAATCAAATTAAATTCTGTTTAATATTAGTTTGAAAGTATGTATGTCCTATAAACTATAGCCCATTATTTGCTCTAAATAGTAGAAAAACTAGAATTGCATTAAAAATATTGTTTTGACACAGAGATCAAAACTTACCTGACCATCTGCATTGGTAATAGAATCATTTGGCACTGCACATATTGTCTGAATCTCTGCCTTACAGAGCTTCCCTAGTAGTGGGTCCAATCTGTAGTTCAACGCTTGTTCTTTCAGTACATTTGCAAGTTCATTTTCACAATCTGTTTCCAACTTTGACAATCTTAACTGTTCCTTCAGACAATACAAAACTTTTCCTTGAAGTTCAATATCTTGAGGTTCATTCGCTGAAATAACTTTTCATATAATGTCAGTTATGATCAATTTTATTTCGTAATTAGTAGACCTTAATTACTTTAAGACACTAATCTTTAACTGACTGTACCAGTAAGTTCTATAATTAACTACACTAAAGCTTGAAACATTTATTTATTTCAGTTGTGCCCGCTTTTAATCAAAAATATTTTATACAAAAACTTCAAAACAGCATAACATCATGACATGCCCTTGTCCTATAGGCTTAATTTTCAATGAAAGTACTTAATTACAGAACACCATAATTTTATAAAGATATAACACATGCTATGACTTGGTCTTTCATTGAATTTCACTTACCAATTGTTTCTGAACAATACTTTTTAATATCAGTTTTACAAGCACTTTGTAAATTGTTATTAAATCTGTAGTCCATATTTTGTTCAATCATTCGGTTAACAACCACGAGTTTGCAATTATTATCAAATTTAGATTCTTGCTGATGGCTCTGGAAATGAAATGAATGAAAAAATGCATATCACAATTCTATTTAGACATAATTCGGGCATTATACTTTGTTACCTTTAAACAATCTAATATTGTAGAAGGATCTGTGTTGTGACAGAACTTGTCTATCATATCACTACAACTCGTCATCAAATGATAGTCAATAGCATTGTCTGTAAATTCTTGTTTTCTTACAATAAAGATAGCCCTTCTACAACTGTCACTCAACTTTCCCTTAGCTGTTTGTAGACATTCAAGAGCAGCAGACTCAGCATGAGGAACAGAAGGACATAAATCTTGCAGATCTTTCTTACAGGCCTCTTTAAGTTCTGGATCCAAATCTATGCTTTCCTTCTGCTGGAATAACTGACTTCGCAACTGCTGTCTACAGTCTTTAAATATTGTATGTTTTCTCCTAGTAATTGTATCATTCCTGACAATTTCGCTCAAACACATTACTACTTGACCTTTAGTTTGTGCTCTTGGACAATATCGTACTACATAGGATTTGCAAGCATTTTTGAATTTCCTTGTAAACCTATAGTTCTTTAATGATATCAGCTGCTCATGTTCAATAGCTGCCCTGCATTTAATGTTATTCTTGACCTCAGCATTATTTTTATGTAAAATCAAACAGTCCAACACATCATCATCATCCTTTTTACTTTTAAGGCCTGAGGAACATAGCTTCTCAATAGGTACCCTACAATTAGTGCTGACTACAGCATTAAGTTCTATATGACCACTCTGAGTTTCAGTAAAATTTGTGACAACTTCTCTGCACTTGGGTGCCAATTCCTTAATTTTGTTTTGTAAACATAAAATTTCCTCCCCTTTGCCAGTATTTTCAAAACACATATTTGCCAAGTCATCCATACAATAATCTTCTATTTCAGGTAGTAAATCTACACTCATAGCTCTTTGTCGCATCACTCTTCTTACTTGCTGTTCACAAGCTGGTTTGAGTACACCTTTTAATTCAGAATTGTATGCATAGTTGTACAAGCAGGGTAGTACCAGGGGATCTTTCTCAGATTGCTGTTCATTGAGATCTGCCCACTGAAGCTTCGCTTTGCATTGAGTGACAGCATCATATTTACATGCTTTATACAGCTGAGGATCAAGCTTAAAGTCTCTTGATATAAAATACTGTATCTGTAACAAGGCTGCCTCACAATCAGGAACCATCAGTATAGTACCAAGTTTTTCCATAAGACATGACATAACCCTGCCATTACCACCATCTACTTCTCTACATGATTTATCGACAACAGGTTTGCATGCTTTACGCAAAATTGGATCAACCCTCCAGTCTTCTCCCGGGTCTGCCTCTTGCACCAGGATTTCTAAAGATTTTTGACATGCCATGCTTATTCTTTTATCTTTCCGTTTTCTAGGTCTAGCATGCTCCATTAAACAATGAATGGTTTTCCCACCAGCTTCAATACCTCTACACAGAGTTGTTATATCATTTGCGCAATTCTGCATTAGTTCAGGGGAAAGTCTATAATCATCCATGAGCATTTTTCTATGATCAGACATCTCTGCAATACATTCTGTTTGCAGTTTAGAACTGTCGTTTCTTAAAACATTCTCTAGACATAATAATATTTGTGCTAGCCTTACATCCTTGTCATCCACCACCCCTTTCCTACAATGGAACTTTCTTATATCTTCCTTACAAGACTTAACTAGGCCTTTGCTTGCTTTATAATCCATTATTATTTTTCGCTGAACATAAAACAATTGGTCTTGACATCTTTTAGTCATACCTGAAAAAGAAATATTTTAGTAAAGGGTCCATACTATTTAAAACAATTTACATTATACCAAACACTAGTGTCTAAAGTGCAAAAATATTGTTTTTAAGTAACTGCTTAGCTGTCTAGTCACAGAAAAAGCAAATATCATATAGCCAATTGATATATTATAAAGATAAAAGGAACAATAACTTCAACAGTAATCCAATTTCAACTTAAAATGTAGTACTGGAACTCAAATAGATGATAAGATATGGAAGCAATATATCTGGAATATTCCAGGAAAGGGTTTAAACTACCCTTAATACCACTGTACTTTTTTTTGTTTAAGGGGGAAACCTTCAAAAGGTACCCGGTACCCTGGGAGTGATACCAGATTATGTGGGACTTTTACTGCACTAAAACCCCCTCGGTGACCTTCCTCGGCGCTAAAAGAAGGGCTATGGGATCTCCAACAGAACGCACCGGTGCCCTCCTAGTACAACGCCCCAATGGGCCTAACACCCGGGAGAAGCATAGAACCTCTTCCTATGTCCTCCGGTTCCCACGACGATATATGGCCACCACATACCGTCGTCCTTCCTGGGATTGTCACCTGAACAGTTCCCAATCTTGCAATCCCGGAACTAGAGGGTACTAGAGTGGGTACCAAGTACCCTATGGTACTTTGATACTAGAGTAGGTATCAGAGTAGCATATATTTCTACACCAAGGATAAATCTATGGTTGTTTTAACAGTGTATGGAATATATATATGCACTAACAAAGTATGTTGAATGGAAAGATAAACAGGTAGATTAAAACATTGTCATATTTTTTTGCCTTTTAAATGAACAAATCTTTATTTTTCCATGCCAGAGAACATGACTACTTCCATGTTCAATAAATTGATTACAAGATGTTTATTCGGCACAGAAAAAAGTTAAAAATCACCAGGAAAATGTTAATGAAAATAAAAGGAGGTATTTTAAAATAATGCTACCTCTTTCATATTTATGTCTCACAAGGCATTTGTACATCAGTAATGAGCCGGGTAACTCATCAGGACAGAAGTTCTTTTGATCTAAGTTACAGGCAGCGAATATAAGCTTATCAAGTTGAAGTGTTGTGTATTTCATTTCTTGAAGCACTGTCAATTCTGACTGGCACTCTGGTCTCAGTTTCTGTTCATAACCTTGCAAACATTTTAATGTGTGCATCTGTGACAAGCTTTTTGGGTCAGGTGGAATCCTACCACAAGTGTAAGCTTCAATATCATCCATACAATTTTTCAAAAAATTGCCAGTTATTTGCCAATCATTAAAAATTAATGTTTCAATTTTATTGATTAACCTTAAGCAATTTTTGTCTCGAATACTCGGTTTTCGTTTCAAAATGCAATCTATTGCCTGTACGGACGGGTTTAAGCAGTCCGTAATAATTGGCTCGTCTTGACAGGGCACCTTTAACTTATAATCAAGAATCGAGTTTTCTATTAACTCTGCTTGCCGTATCCATATTTTGTGTTGACAAATGAATGAAATTTGAGTTTTATTATTGTGAGTGGCATTCACAGCGCACGACAACAACGCTAAATCATCATTTAAATGTGAACACTGTTTTTCGAACCAAGTACATTCACTCAAATCAATTATGTATCTTTCTCTAGGCGTTTTTAATAAATTGTCTATTGCATATACACTTTTGACGTTATTTATTAATAAAGCTGCCAAGAGGCTCACAATTTCTATGAATATTATATTAAACATTTTGTTGCGCCGGCTTATACGTGGGTTTGAAACTCAGTCATATCATTTGAGCACTTCAATGTTACTCCACGAATGTTTCTTGTTAATTCGCTATAACAGCTCTCTTTTTTGTGGCATCATAATACTGTTATTTATAAGAAGAAAAGGACGAGCGCGATGCGCAATATAATTAATGAAAAAAGATACCTAGTTTAGTACATATCAACCAAAATGACAACGACAACAAATATGGGCTGTCTGTTTATTTAAAATGCTATTTTTGTAAGTGGCAATGTATAGAGTTTCTTCTTGTGAATCTACGTTAAATGTCGTGTAACAATAATGTCTCATTAATTTGTGGTACAGCAATGTCCTCGTGTTTCAAGTATAAAAATAGATAACCAATGATTGACTCCAAAACTTTATTAAAAAATGTCGTTTCGATCTATTATCTGTAAAAATTTTTACTCGATTAAATTTCTTACAGATCTTAGCCCCCTGCTGTATGACTTCAACGCAGCTCTATTGTATATATCTTATTATGGTTAAAGCTTAAATATAAAATTACTTTTGACTGCTTATTATTACATCAGTAATTAACTTTACATTTGTAATACAAGTATTACATTTGTACTGCAAGAAATTAATAAAAGCTAATAATAGGCATAATGAAATATTTTAGTATTTTAAAAACAAATCTCGTTAATAAAACAATTAATATTGCAAGGAAATTATTTAGAAGTCATAATGAAGGTTCGATGATTAGTTCGATTAGCGTTTGAATCGATGTTCAATATAATTGATGTGGTACATAGCTTATACATTTAATCTGCTTTGACTGCCCCTCTCTACTCAGTAGAGATAATTTAGTTTTTTGTGGTGGTCGAAGTCTCTTTGATTTTTGTGTTGATTATATTTTGCCCGTACTCTTTGCAGCAAATCTTGAATTTAACAGCAGTTTATGTGGTTTGTTTGATCATAGTTATTTTCGGTGCAAATTATTAGTGACACGCGTATCTTAATAAACTATAGTGAAATTAAAATGGAAGGATTCATCGAAGTTAACGAAATATCCGATTTTGTGTCTTATATTCGCAGTGTAAGTATTTTACGTAATTTGTGTTATTGGCGTATTTATTGTTTATGAAGAGAATATTTGTATGTTTGTTTTATTACTATCTTCAAATAACTTTTTTGATTACAATACTATTTGTATAATTAAATTGAGACGGCTGAATTTAACAACAAAAATGTTGACTAACATATTAATTTATTACATGCAAACTATTTAGATATACTTGCCCTTACGTTAATTATAGAAATGAATAGAATTCTCAGTTGAATTCGTAAATTGAGATATTGCCGAAAATAATCAACCATTATTAAATTGAACAGTTAATTGGTTTTTTTAATTTATCTGTTTAATGAAACCGTCCAACTTCAATAAATAGTCACGGAAATTATTCAATACTTATTGAAAGATGTGTCTTTGTCAACCTGTGGGTTGTTTTATAAAACCGGCCTGTTGGCCCAGTAGTTAGTGAACCCGAGCTGAGGTTGTGGGTTCGATTCCCGTCTACAATTATTATTTGTCTGATGAATAGCGATTGTTCTGTTTTGGCGGCAATATTCATGTACTTAATTATGTTTATGAATACCTACATTATAAAAAGTTGTTTATTAGCCTGACTACTAGCTACTGTGATTCCTCAAAGGGTTAAGGCTGAGGAATGTAGTACTCCCACCTCTTAACCAGTTATGTTATTCAACCTATGTGGATAGTGGGTGAGTTTATTGGTGTACACTGAGCATAAATCTAGACTCTGGGCTACTATTGGGAAATTTCTATTTAGAAAAACCCATTAATACTTTACTTGCCCTGGGGATTGATCCAAAAATCTCTTGCTCAACAGTGACACTTGCAAACACTAAGTCAATGAGGCAGTCTGTAATAGGGGGTTCATACTAATATGTATCTTAGGTAGTGCCAAAATGCATAATATTATACGATATTAACATTATTTGTCTTGCTTATACTACATAAATTCTTAATTAGCTCAGTATAAAGTACAGCCATCATTTTAAAGTCCTAGACTTCAGTATTTTAATCTATCTGACCTGTTTAAAATAAACTATTTTTACAAATCTATGAACCTTGTAAGAAATTTAGAGTAAATTTTTCTGAGTGTGAACATTAGGAAACAATAAATTTATGTTCTAAAACAGCAATTTTTTAATACATTTCTTTTTTTTTAGACTGGTACTACATAATTGAGTTTTTGCAGCAAATATGAATAGGGTTGTTAACACAAGTACTGAATGAAACCTATCAAATCATGATGTTTCACACAAGTAGCATTCACTTTATAGGGTGACAGTGACTAACCAAGTTCATGCTTTAGAAGGCATGAGAAGCTTTTACTAATTGTTATCAATATTAGTTGTGAAGTCTGATGGAGATTTTAACAGTATAGATTATCTAATCTGTAGGGTTAACTAGTTAAAAAATATCTTTACCTTCCTGTATTACATTAGGAGTAGTAACATCTAGGCAATTTATAGTGACTGAAAGACTGACGTACTGTACAATGTATACATAATAATAAAAATAATAACAATTGATCCATTTACATTCCACTGTTGGAATATGGGTCTCCTCTCACATTGAGAGGGTTAAGGCCATAGTCCAGGGTTAAGGCCTTGTATATATATAAAATTTCTTATGTCAAGTGTATCAGTGTTTTAATCCTAATGTGTGTATGATGAAAGTGATAAATAAAGATGATGTAAGTCTGTATAGATAGAGATATTTAGCACTTGGTGCTACCTGCCTACCTCAAAGAAAATTACGCAACAATGTCAAAGAAAAAGTATTTTTTGTTTCAGATTGAATGGCGTGATCCTTGGCTCATGGCATTAATTTCATTTCATGTGCTGGTCACCTTCACCTGTTTCTCCACGAGGAACCATGGGAACTTTCAAATAATACTTTTCATAACACTATGTAAGTATTGCCAATGGATGTAGTTGTGATAGTTGTGTTGTTCAAAACTGCAGTTGGTAAATTTTGGTACAAGGTCATTCACATTCACATCATGTTGCTGTAATTTAATTAATTGCAACAGACAAGTGTGTAATAAATGTCCATCCAAAGAACAATATGTTATTTGTAACTAGCTGAGCCCCAAGACTTTGTAGGCTTCGTTTGTCATATTAGCAATATATTTTGAATACGGAGGAGAGACTGTCTCCTTGGTCGAGTGGTTGCAAGCGGAACTGCCGAACGGAAGAGCTTGGGTTGAAATCCCGGGTCGGATACTATTGGATTTTTCTTATTTAGAATTTCTAGTAGTGACTCTGAGTCTGAATGTGTGCCCGGTATATGGCAATAGGCTCAGCACCTATTCCATTGTGGGACTTAAACATAACTGGTAAAACATGTTAGTGTACTACACTCCTGTGCCTATCCCTTCGGGGATTACAGGCGTGATGTTACGTTTTACAGAGGAGAGAATATAAAAAATATTTAAAAAAAAATATACTATGCTAATCTTGAAAATTTTGCTAAAATTCTTATTTCTTACAACTATATTAACTTGGCATTAAATAAAGATGTAATAATTTTATATCAAATAAAAGTGTATAAAAAGTAAGACTAAAAAAGGAATAAAATTAATTCAATAATTTTTGTTTGATTTGTGCACAATGGCAAATCTCTGTCTTTTTATACATATACATGTTAAAGAGCAAGTTAAATGTGTAATTATGTACCACACATTCTCTCCATCACTCTTTTTTCACTGATAGAGAGTGCCAATAGATATTAAATTCAGCCTTTGTGATCTAACTTAAGATCAATAATAAAGACTAAATAAATAAAAATGTACTGTGTTATACTGCAACTTGGCAAACATAGTGTAGGACGCCCTCCAGCTAGGTGGAGTGACGATATACGCAAAGTGGCTGACAGTGGTTGGTTGTGAAGAGCAGAAGATCGAGCATAGTGGCGTGCCATTGGAGAGGCCTATGTCCAGCAGTTGACGGGAGCAGGCTGATGATGAATGAATGAATGAATGAATGTGTTATACTTTTGATGTAAATCAGCCACATTGTACAATAAAAATACTACTACTACTGTCTTACTTTGAACACCCATATGGTATCAATGTAGATGAATAAGATGATTTATTACATCATTAAGAGCAGTAAGCATGATATCATCTTTGTAGATTTTAGTGTTATCACACAATCTTGAATTGCTCATAAAGGGAGGCAGTGAACTTAGATAGCTGGTGATGATGATGAAACACTCTGATCTAGGAACTTAAAAGTGATGATAGTGATGAGATAATGTCTGTTAAAAGAACTGATATGGATAGAATATTCAAAAATGAAAACCTTCATAATTCATACTATGCAAGTCAAATGTACTCATTTAAATATTACAGTGCCCAGGTGTTAAAAGGTGACATTTAATGTTATTGTTCATACAAACCAACTGTGTTATATTTAGTTATTAGCATGTTCATAGGTGTTTGCTTGGACAGGTCTCTATTATTGTCTTAAGATAAACAAAACCTACTTAAATTGTTGTTGACAGTATTATAGGAGTTTCATGTCCTACAATCATTATGTTATTATTCCATTATGCCAGGTCCATTACAGGGTAGGTAAAAAACAATTAATTCATACAATTGTTTTAGAATCAGTTATTATTAACTATCTGATACGCACAACTTGTCTGTGTTTTTATGATTTTTTTTTTACTTATAGATGACTAGTTTCGGCCATATTGTTCTCGCAATAAGCATAGAGTAGTGCTATTTTTATCACTCACATATTTTAGTATGTGATCTGCTGATACATAATTCTTTATACTAAAAATGTGACATCATAAATATTTTACATTGAGGTACCACACACTGGTGGGTTTAGCTAATGTTCTGGACTATATTAATTACGGATAAAACTATTATTTTTCTAATAAAAATGAGTTAATCAATGTTAGATGTACCTTGTCTTGACACCTGTTTAATAAATGTCGCGCCAAAACAGATACATGAATTAAGTACTGGCGCCAAATTCACCGTGTTATATAGCGACAACAGTCTAGTCTACATTATTAAAATTTTATCCGTAATTAAACAAAAACATTTTGCTTTTCAATTGTGAAAAAATAAATTATGCAGCATTAATGATGTGAGTAATAATTAAATCTGTTTTGTCACAAAACAAATTAAATCTTGATTTTACGTTATTGAAACTGTACTATTTAGTAATTTGATCGATGACCTTGTGGGATAATCTTTAAAGGTAAATATTCTGTTTTTGCTGTAACAATATTCAGAAATGTACATTGGCGATAACATACTATTAACTTATTTATTTACGTAACAAACATTGGTATTTACCTTTTAAAGATTGTCTTTTGTAAGACAATGAAATATTCTGGAAAGTTCCGATACAATAGGTGTCTTATTATTAAACCGCGTTATGGTTTTATATTAATAAAATCGTATCTACACTTTATCAACGTAATAGCTACTTTTGGTGCAATGTCCGTTTAATTAGGCCATGGATAACGTTATATTGATAAAATGTATGGAAAGGTGATCGACCAGTTGGGTACCTATTCAATTTAAAAAAATTTCTTTTGTTATATTTTGTCACCAAACATGCATGTCTTTAATACCATGTCATTTATTATTCATAATTCATGCGTTGTATGTCTAGCGTACCTAATTGTTATGACGTTTGCGAAATAAGTAATAATAATAATAATATAGGTATTTCGTATTACACTTGAAAAATCCGTTCACACCACTTGATGTCTGGAACGATAAGATATTCATATTCACTAGATTAACAAGCCAGTCATTTTTCTTCATGTTGTTATAATGTTTGTAACGTAATTAATTTTTATTTCAGTATTGTTGGTATATTTCTCGGAGAGCATAAACGAAGTTGCCGCGAAAAATTGGACATTGTTCTCGAGACAGCAGTACTTCGACAGCAAAGGGTTGTTTATATCAGTAGTGTTCTGCATACCTATACTTCTCAATTGTATGATAATGGTGGTAAGTTGTATTGTTATCTATGTATTACAACTTTTTATTTACCATTACGAATGTGATTGCGTTAATTATCTAGAATGATTTAAGAATATTTATTAATAACGTTCCACATTTAAACATAATTAATTATATTTAATTAAAACGATATTATGTTGTATGGTTTTTTTTTCAAGTTATTTGACCGTCTATTTTTTTGACGTTCCGTTCCAGTCTTATTTTGTTTAAAAATAAGATATAAGAAACTTCGAGAGTGTAGTTCAATGCAATGTGTAAAAGTCGTAAAAACATCGTTTGGCTTTACATAGATCGTTTAAACGAAATTGATCGAGGTGCACGGCTATTCTTGTGCGTGTTTATAAGCATTTCGCAACGTAGGTCAAAACTACTTAGTATACGAATGTTCATATGTATGTACGTATGGTCTGCGCGCTCACCCATACTGTTCGCTCGCTTTTAACAAGGTTGTCTGCGTCCGATATTAATGTGATTATTTAACATATCATATATTATCATCATATCAGTAGATAATGTGCTAGAAAATAATCTATTTTTCCGACTAATTAAATTACTATTTACGTACCTTTAATTCTGATTGCTAGGTATAATCAATTTCATAATATTGGGTAACAAATCGTTTTGCTCTCATTATTGTTAACACATTAAATTGTAATGCTATGTGATTATTTAAATAATAAATTGATTACATAAATCGTAAGAAAAAAAATACGTGAAATGAAATGAACGTATGTTAGCAATTTAATAAATTGAATGAAACCAAAATAACCGTGAAATAAAGCTATGTGAATTTCATGAAGCTATATAGATATTCAACCATTTGTACAACGTTTTACAGGGTTCGTGGCTGTATCAGTCAACGCAGCTGATGACCAACTTGAAGAAGGCGCAGCTTCGACAGCGCTTGAAAGAGCTGAACATGATGAAGGAACAACAACAAATTAAATCGGACTGAAGTGAGAAATCATTCAATTATATCGAGACTTAGTAACGGAAGGCGATATTTTTGCTATAAACCGGTTGTCTACACGTTGGTATGTCGATATTATTAATTCATCTGAGTTGACGTTTTTGTTTTATTTATTATATATTCTGTATTTGCCTCCCCGAAACAGATAATGAATCTGAGTGTGCAATCTCTTTTAAACTTCCCAATTTTGAATTTGGAACTGTTCTTTGTTTTAATATATTAAAAAAAAAACAATTCACTGTTCTAAAGATTGTTGTATGTATCATTACTGTCCAGCAAATGAAACTAAGTGTCCGTCTATTACAATGTACGTAAAATTACATAATAATTGTTTTTATGAGGTTGTTAACCGTGGCATTGAACAAGTGAAATGTTTTAGTGTTAAAAAGTACTATTTCTTTGCCTGTGAATGTTCCATCAGTATTGTCACAGCCGTTTCAAAGTTTGTCTCTAACAAAGAAAACAGTTCAAACAACATGTGTGAAGAATTTGATATAGTGAGCAATTTACCGTTTCGAGTTAAAAACCCGTAGCTATTTCAGTCACGATTAAATCCATTTTATATATGCTTAATATGTATATAATTTATATAAATATAAACGGTGTGTGCAATGATTTAGTGACTTTTAGATTACATGTTGTAACAAAACATTTATTTGTACGACTTTTCTCTTTAACGTTGCTGCTAGTGTTTCCAGATTTTTCCAGATATTTCCGATCCGTGTAATACAATACTTTAACATGTATTTTTTACGTTTTATCTAATCGCGATAATAATATAACAATAATAGTGCCTGTCTTTCGTGCTTCGAGGGCGAGGAATAGTTTACTTATAATATGGATGCAAGTATGTTTCTATATCATTATTATTCCATGTTCCATTCCACTATTGAACAACAGTCTCCACACAGAATGAAAAAAACGTATGTATATATCATCACGCCAGGTCCATCACGGGGTAGATAGAGAACACTAAATGACATGCATATATCTTCATTTGTACAGACCTGTCGTGTTTCGTTCCCATTCTTTATACT
>DWJK01003510.1:0-13038 GCA_018248815.1 Croniades pieria auraria
ATTGACACTGAAATGTCTTCCAGTAGGCCCGCTGGTGGAAAAGTCAATAGGTATGACCAACCTACTCGTAGTGCCTCCAGAGTATATATGTATGTATTTATAAATAAATTTATTTTATTCATAGTCTGGCCTTTATCCTTTATCAGTTGGAATGTGTTCATTATTTTCAGGTTTCCGATGCATATACGAGCTACATGGAAGTAATTTGCAAGTGATTATTATTATTAACGTCATACTTATTCTTACCTTATAATCCTGTAATCCATGTTGCGTTCGTCTGAGATGAAACAATTAATTCCGAAGCAAATTGTCGATGGAAACCTCAATATTACTTTTGTGCAATATTGAACTAAGAAAATCATTAGTTGCATAATGGATGATTATCTCACCGCTTCTCTTGACACAACGTCATGTCTTGACGAGTCGTTTTTTATGCTATGTAAATTAAATTATCACCTACAAACACCCACACTATTAAAAGTGTCTTATAATTGCCTTCCGCCCATGAATTTATCATGACAATTAATGACGTTTCCGGGATAAACGTTAAGCTCTGTCAATAAGTTGAATGGGAATTTTATCATTCATTCTCGTTCCGTCAATCATTGGCCACTGCTGTTCAATTCCAATTAGTATTTTCGTATTTAGATAAACGTTCTAAACAGTCGGCGTCGATTGTTTTTAGTCGTCACTATCTTTATTGTTCTTCTAAATAGGAATAAGAAAACATTTAACAGGCAGATGACTATGCGAGAAGTCCCATTTTCAGCAGTAAGTCATACCCAAGTTATATCTTGGTAAATTTAAGGTTAAATTATCTTAGACATAACAAGACGGATACTAAGCGAAACCCATGTTAAGTGCTGTGAAACTTTCCCATCTCCAACTGATACACATTCCACAGGAAATGCACGTTCTAACTTTGCGCTTTGTCACCACTTCTCCGCGCGCGGAACAAATGTAATTTTGGTCCTCGTTAACATATTTCTTTCTCTTTTACTTTATAGCCGTCTTTGTTGTACACAAAGTCTTCGAATAAAGCGTAAAGGGACCTAGTACTTTACGATGCTGATGTAAAATATCTAGAGAAGTGTTTTCTGCATTTCCAATAAGAAATTTATTGCTTAGATTGACAGCTCCTACTGAACCTTTTTATATCGCAAAACTACTCTACATATACTTAACTTTATGTTCCTATATTATGTTTTCGTATACAGTATTAATTCCATTATATGTATAAAGAAAATGTGTCTTGTATAACGCGCAGGATAAAATCATAATGGGCCTTTCTATCTTTCTTTATTTAACAATGACAATGTTTTCAGATCATTTGTTATATTAATTCGGTTTCTGAAAATACAAAGTAATTGTTATTATAATATTTCATTGTTCGGAAAATCAAGAAAATTCAAACTTCTCGATGGAACACGCCCGCTTCCTCCCGCTATTTCCAAGGAGAATGTACCCCGCTTAGTTCAATTACACCCCCCTCAAAAGATAATGCGTTCCTGCTATGGCGATGCTCTTTTGTTTGCTGTGCTATTAATCGATGAGGTACACCTTTTGTTTATACACTCTTCGTATAATTAACGTTTAGTCTTACAAAAGGGAAAATTGTTCAAAATTATTTGTATAATTATTTTCGCCTAACGCACCACTATCACGCAATTGTAAGCTAGTTGTTGTTTATTTAACGAGGACCACCTACTGTGTCTCACAATGAGCGTGTCTGTAACCTAATGCGCCAACAATTGTTTATTTTGTTTGAATAACATAATTACCGCATTTTTGGTTTTTTTTTCATACAACTAACGAAGTAAAAATACCGGTAACTAGGACTGTAGCAGTGGTATTGCGATGTTTAAATAATTCAATACTCTTGGACAACACTGGCGCCACCACTGTAAAAACTTACCATGACGCTGTGACATATACTCCCGCTATCACAGCCGAGTGCCATATTGAAAGGACAAAAATATCACTGCTTAAAAAATATTTTACCCTTTTTTAATACTTACCTGAATTTTTACCTCGACGCATAACCTAAACAAAGGAATGAAAGAAAATTATAACAATTTATTTCAATTATTTATTGTGCGCCAGTATACGCCTTGTAAGAAATGAAACTGATCAAATACGAATAAATAATTAAGGGTATTAAAAAAAATCGGCGACAAATGCGTACCATGTGAAGTTATGAGAGATTTTCATTAAAATTAGTGTTGAGAAAACAATTAACTGACATTTTTTTACATTTCCCTTATAGTAATTTAAGAAAAGTGAATTATTTGAAAGCAAACAAAACACGTATATGACATAAAAATAAGCGATAGTCTATGGAAGCTACCTGGTAAAATAATTCATGTATTGTACTTTAAAGAAAAATAAACTTCCGAATGACTATATGTATTAAAAAGACCACACAATCAATAGATCAAAACCGGAAACGAAAATACAAATTCAAAATGCAGCGACAAATTCGACAGCAGTTTAAAACCATGTTTTAAACATCCAAGGCACGCAATCGCAAATATAGTCGACAGCGTCTATTTGCATCGGCCGCAATAAGATGTGGGTACCTGAAGACGAATAACTTTTAGACGGCTCGGTGTCGTCGGGTAGCTTCAAAACTCAAATATTTAACAAGCCATACCCTGCTCTGTCTCTCCTATCGCATGAATGACTATTTCATTTATAATTTTCGATAATACAGTCCAAAGATTAAATAGACCTAGCTTCACGTACTTTTGCTTTACAAATATTTCTTAATACTTTATGGGTTCTAAAGTTATACAGTTTTAAATAGTTTACTAGTATTTGTACATTATAAATCTATGGGAGCAAATACCAACGGTGGAGCGATAAAAGGGTTGATGATGATGAAATGTACTGCAGGAATTATCTTTGAATATGCGATATTTGGTCATGAATAATGGTTTAATGAATTTAAACGGAGTCCATATATTCGAAGCTCAACGATAGAGAATGGATTTAAAGTTGAACCGGTCGACACATCCTGACGGCTTTATTATCGCCGGGTTAGGTGGCAGTTTCACGTCTTTGCAAGGTGAGAAACTTTATCGGCGGTGGCAGATTGGCGACTTTTTCTGGGCAGTTAGTGATTGATAGTCGTAGCACTTTGGATGTCGCTTCGGAAATGAGAACACGCAAGTCGGCGACATGTTGCCGAGTAACATGCGTGGGTGCAAATCGTCGGTATTATTCTTTTTAAATAGCCGTCGACCATGACACAACACATTGGATTCGGTGTCTGTTGCGTGTAAGATAATTTCTTTAAACATAACTATATAAAATACATAAATATTCATTTTTACATAAATATATCGTCTCTCGCTGATTTAGTATTTTAAAAATATGTTGTCGCGATTCTTGTTCGTCTATACTGATTAATCATTGAACATCATATATTTTTATTTTTTTTTATTTTTTTTTAATCATCCCTGGTCTTGCCAGTTTCGTCTATCGTGTCATAATCATTGGTCTAACGTATCTAAAATGACCACCCACACAACACAAAAGATTCAATTTAAATTGTTCCCCATTCTTAACTCCTTCGAAGCATACACGATTAAAATTTTAATAAAGCGCTTGCTTTGACAACCACTATGAGCCATACTTTATATACATCGACATGGTTTCATACAATTTCCCACACGGTAATGGAATTTTAATGTCTTTAACGACTTGTCTTACTGGGAACAAGCAATGGGTGCCTAGAATAGTCAGAAAACTGTCAGTTAGCAAACAAGTTATTAAATTAGTCATGAGTGAATTATCTTATTTTTAATCACTTTATGATGTGAAAAACTTAACTTCGCTTTTTTTGATACTGTAAACGACAGTTACCTTTTGTTACGACGATTAGATGTACTCGTTGTTCTAAACATATTTTAATGCAGTATATCGCTTACTTCTCTGCGTCCGACAAGTTGGTACTGCTATAAGTGGCAAAACAAATTCAAAGTTCCGACGTAGGAGGAACACCTCCAGATATTGTGAAACTAGAATTATGGGACGTTCATAGAATGACAAAATTACTTACAGTTACTAGACTAAAGACATGACTATGAAGACTGTCTATTTAAAAGTAAAAAATGTGTACATACATATGTATACATAACTAAAAATAAATTATCTTAAATCCGGCCACTTTTGACGTGTTTTTTGAAAAATTTTGTTAGCACTTCTACCAATAATCTGCGAATTTTTTTAGCATCATCCGGCATGATGAGCTCTTGCATAAATTAATCCCTATGCAATTTTCGAAAGTTAATACATTTTTGCCATGCATCGTAGTTTTTATCATGATCATTTGACATGTTAGTTAGAAATACTTTTCAAAGATTTTAGGATCATCTAGAAACTTGTAACTTTATCTATGATTCAATAGACTTTATACTAGCAATACATACTCGTAGAAACAGTACGTATTGAAATACATGGAAGCCATACATACATATATTATGTAAATACCTACATAGAAAGGAATTAAGGTTACAGATTATTTTCCTCAGAAATTTCTTGACTTGTGACAGCAAATTATTTTTTTGTTTAAGCATGATTATAATTTTAACCGAGAAAGTTATGCGTGTGTGTAGTAATATATTTCCTAGTTATTAGTTCCAATAGTGGAACACTGTACTTCACGTAAAAATTTAATATTGCATCAGATAGCTGTAGTATGTGTAGTATGCAGTGGTACTATTATTTTATTCGGCTGGAACATGTACATGTGTTGATTAGGTAATAAGGCTGCCCCGTTCTGACATATTCTAAAAAAATAATTCTCCATATCGTAGTCGTGGCGATAAAACTCATAATATTAAACAAAAGAAAGGTTATAAGAACAATAAATCCCAATTAATGGAATTCAATGGGACTATGTTGACATACATACAAACGTAACAAAGGTCTCTTTAAGCCTACTTTTTACGATCAGCTGTTGAGGACATACGTACATACATACGTAATCATGATTATCGATGAACTTAATACAAATATTTTTATGCACAACGTTTTTATTTTTCTCCTAAAATAGTAAGTCAAGTAGAAATTAAAAATCTAAGGAACCGGGAGTAAATTAGATTTAAAAATAAATCGTAATAATTTCTTACATAAAGTCTAAATAAAAACTTTCCTTCGAATTTTGTCGGTTTGGCCAACGGATGAATCCGATGTCGTTAATTTTAAAATTCCTTCGCATTGCATTCTCCACATCGACCTGCCCGTAGAATAAAGTTCCATAAGAACATGAGACCATCACAGTTTTTCTATAAATTTTCAGACTGTTTAGGCCTATATTTTATGGTAGGGTAACAAAAGTTTAAAATATTTTTTTTATTTTTTAAATTTTTGTTTTACTACCATAAAATATAGATCTAAATAAGGTAGGCACATGCAGTAAGTTAATATAGAATAACCTACTGAATTAAAAATTCTAGTTTTCTAATCCAATCCTAATCTGAAGCAGACAAAACAAACAATGCTAGAGTATGGCGTCTAAACAGTAAATAGTCGGCGCATCCTTCCGCAGTTAAGTCTTAAAATTGCGTGCACTGCAACAATTTGCTAGCCGAGTGCTGTTTGTTTAGATGGCTAGACGTGTAAGCAAGTAGGGGCTTTGTTGCATACGTATGAATGTCTGCTATCTTCAAACAATAAGTTTGCCACACCGTTATTTTGTAGTTCCTTGTCAAAACTTAAATGTTTACTAGAAGACATATAACTGCTTTTTATGGCAGCGAAGAATTAAGTTCGGTTAAGGTTTTTGCCTTAGTTGAATATTGGCCATGATCATTTATGTATCAGTTTAATTCATATATAGCTTTCGGAATAGCCCGACTAATTTCGAACCTATACCTTCTTCATGATGTCCCATGATGTTGTAGCGAGGTTGCGACGGAGACTGACCGTTCTGACTCAATACTGACCATTCTACATATTAATATTATGATATATGTATGGGTACTTAATAGTTAGAAAGGATGGAAGTTTAATATATAAAAGAAAAGAATAACTGGATACTACAATGTCATTTCAGATACCTTTGAGTCACGATAAAGATGATATATTCCAAATCGCATTACTTATATGTAAATATCTGTTGCGAAATGTTAAGAGCACGGAGTGTCCTTAGTAAATAAACCTTAACTAATTGTGTTTCACAGTCTGTCATATTCGCCCACGATTTACATGCATTTATATTTCTATGTAACTTGAGGACCATGGAACTCGATTTCTTAAAGCTACCAACAATACGAAGAAGCTAGAAAATGTATTACCATGACAAAGAATTAATGTAAGACATATTTCCGTGTTTGCCTCAGAGAAATAAGTTATATGCCTTTGTCAAGAATTTGTCGTGGGCTTCCAACATCTGTATAATCTTAGGATAGCTATTCTGGATTACGTATTCAATACACTACTCATATTTATACGTCGTGCTCACGAACAATTTAAAATGACCATTGGACGTGATGAAAAAGTCAATATCTAGAGCATCAATGCTAATTGAGCTATTGTAACTTAAATATATTAAAGCGATAGTAAAAGATATTCTGAATAAATCAGTTTTAATAACAAATGCAAACAATACATCATCATCAACATCGGACTATTTCAGTCCACTGCTGGATATAAGCCTCCCCCAATGAGCGCCTCCGCGCCCTGTCCTCGGCTTGCCGCATCCAGCTTCTGCCTGCAGCCTTGCAAACAATACAACACAAATAATTGTAACAATATATGTAATAACGTTACTTAAACGTACTCATTGTAAGTAGAAATGTTACGGTTCCGATAAGCCTGCCATCGTCTTCCGACATGTGGGCTTCCGTTATTACATGATAATCTACATTTAATTCTTGTTCAAATAAGCCAATTTCACGCTCATCACCTTATTTATTATAACCATTATCCGTTAATCCATCACCACCCACAAACTTACTAACAGTATTCCGCTCCAATACTATTGTAGTAATAACGTATCCAGCTTTAATAAATATCGCATTCGTATCTTGATAAATGTATTCATATCTCTGATTTGATACCCAATAAGAAATGAAGGAGAGCATGATCTGGCTGGGTGACATAATCATCCCACGTCCTACCAGGAGCTCTTGGGCTATTCCATGGTAACTTTGTATTTATTGAATATAATTCATAAGTTAAATATAAATTCAAGTTATGAGTCATTCTTATATGAAATAGAAGCTTCAATGGCTGTCTGTCGTATTTGTCTAAAACTTAAAATCGTGTTTCATAAAAACAATGCAGAAAATAACTTTGATTCCATTCCAAGTAAAATATCTCCTTTCTGAGGACTGGTAAAGATCTAATATACCCATGTAAGTTGCAGCAGTATCAGTGCTGAATTATTTACATAAATATATTTGACAACCCCGGAAAAAATAAACACATTTAAACCAAACTACATACTGCCCCTAGTAATATAAAATATTTAGTAGTTACTGACTAACTGAAAGAGGTATATCGCTCTGTGAATAATTGGCCGTGCATGGAATCTCAAAAGTTCCAACGGTAAAACATTCTTGAGAATTGACCGAGTTTGAACATTAACGTTTTTAATGGGCTCTCATTTTTTGTAGGTAACTCGCAGCTGGGGAAATTTATGCTGGCTTTAGCGAGCGAAGTTAACAATAGGTCATGGCTATTATCATTACCATCATTCAATCTTCTCGAAGATCGTTTTAGCGTTCAGAAAACTTCAAGCACGTGGATTTGCCATTTGTAACTCGACTAGTATATTCTAAAGCAAAGTGATGGAGCATGATTAGGCCTCATCAAGTTACTTATATGAGGAATGGAATATGCTCATGTTTTTTAGGATTACCTACGAATGCATTAGTATTTATGATATTGTATTTAAATCATATTCCTTTTTAACGGAATAGCTCGCCCTTATTGACGGTTCCCACCTACCAGTGTAGAGTAGTCGCAAATCAGGCGCGTGGGGTTGGTCCCGCAGTGGACACTTGTGACGACGACTTGCGAAATGAATTGATGGTGTTATGTAGATCTGACAAATCGCTTTACAGTACCATTGAATGGTTATATTCGTTAGTAATTCATGATTTGTTACATTCCAAATAAATACAGTATGACATTATAATCCTCTTTAGGGTAAAGTTGTTGGGAGGTACATAAGAGTGACGTCTTGGAATTTGCAATGTAACTTAAGTATAAAGAAAAATTTAAACGAACTGAATTAAAACGACAAATTTGTCGAACATTCTAAAGCAATATATCTCAGTGTGGTAATTGTACCCGAAAAGCAGTAGTAACCGCTGTTCAAGTTCGGTCAAATAAAACAAAAGGTAGCTACCACTAAATCGTATTAAGTAAATAAGGGACCCGCTTTGATCAGACCGAACGTATCGACAGCAGCCCCTTATTGTCTAAAGTTAAACACTTGAGCAATGAACCATGTCCCGACAGCCAAACTTCGTTACCTAAACAAACAGTACACCCTCTGTCAATACCGGTGACTTTTACTTACATTCTCGTATACATCGATGAATTTGACTCAAGGATTTGGAAGATAAATTCGTTTAAGAACCATGCGTGACGTGTAGCGCGATTTAAATATAAGGCAAAACACAAACTCGATTATTACTAAATTCATCGTTTAAAATTGTTATAGTCACTGAAAATATTTAATCATGTTACATGTTTAAAACCAATTTATGGCCGTAATATTGCTAAGCATTTATCTACGCTAAACAATCACAAATAATTGAAGCAGCGTTTGAAATTGACTTCGAAAATCATGACGTTCTTTAAAGTACAATGAAGTCACAAGCAGTCAACCGTAAACACATGACATTGACAGAGCCAGCAAATAGCGCTGGATAAGCTAAAAGCGACGTATTAAAGCATTGCAAGGCAATTTCTGCGATCGACACTTCAGAAGCTGAGCACGAACATTTAAAATTGGATCGAAAGATGTTGACAGTAACACGAGTGAACGGAACTGGGAGTCTGGCAGGCAGGCGGCCCCATCAAATTTTATCATGGCCATTGACAGTGTTTTGGCGAACGACTCCAATTCGAAAGAGCGCTGAGCGAGTGAACAACAAAAAAGCGTTAACTCCTCGACAAACAGTACGAGTACTGAAATTGGCAAAATATTGTATCGATAAATAAAAGTAAGAGATTAAATAGTAGCATTCCTTTTGTACTAAATAGTTCAAACTGGTGCAATCTGTTTACAGTTTACCACTTAATTAACTCAAAGAAATTTTTAAAATGACGCATAGATTTAGCTGAAGTCGAAAATTAGTCATTCTATGTATAGAATAAAATAAAAATGTTAGTTTCGCCACATATGTACATACATACATATATGAAGTCTTAAATTGCCTTGTTTCTCTTCGCAAGTCAAAACAAAGAGAGCAGTGTTCCTAATTTATTCACCTGCTTAGAAGTAACTGCTGCAATAACACTACACATGTGATGTAGTTTCTCCAACAGCATCTAGAATTTTGCGCTTTACTTCGGATAAGTGCAATGCAATTTGAACTTAATGATAATAACTGAAGGTTGAATTTGGACTATTACAATGTAGATACGGGCATTTTATCGCAGGTGGCAATCTGGCAATACAACGAAGCCTGTATTAAAGTTCGGGTCACAATTTAAAGCTTCAAGGCTATAAAGATTTACTCAGGTGTGGAATACTATTTTGGAAAACTCATTATAAACTCATAATCTTCGGGTGGATTGCCAAAAGGCCGTATTTTACGAAATATTTGTATTTGATAAATGGGAAAAGCTCTTTATGCTAAACTTCTCAGTTTTGTCGGATAGTTGTTATTATGAAATATTTCGATCTTATGTCGCCAAACACAAATATTGGATTACTTTTAATAATATACCTTCTATCGTGGTTATAAAGTTGTTAAAATGGAAAATACCTTTGTACAATTTTTTTGATATATTTAAAGGGATGATCATCTAATTTATCTAAGCTGCGACAGTAAACTGGTGAAATTTGTCTGAAAATGTCACTTTAGCAATTTTATTGTAAGGACCATGTTTGGATAAACATTGTACGGAACACTCGTTCTAGATCGTGCAATGTTGAAATAAATTGAATAAAAACGGTCTAAACTGGACTCAGTGGTAAGATTATAATGAACAATGTAAAAATAACATCAGCAGAAGAATCGCGGCAGATGTTAATTAATATCAATTTATTTAAAAATCTAAGAAACATGAATGGCAATTAACCAATACATTCTTCATTACCATCGAATTCCCGAATTACATTACGTAAATATACTTGCAACCGTAAAACCGCGGGTTTTGATGTAAAAATACACTTACAAGTTCATTTCCTTCTTGAGGTGGTTTCTAACAAAATTTTATTGCATCGTTTTACGGCAACATAAACGTAATGCAAACGACCATACATATTACGCGTGTTGCGTTACCAAATATGTTTTTTATTATTTGTTCTACGTATTATGTAAAAATATCAGTTGCCGGAAAATGCTATAGAATAAAATAGGTCCGTTTCAATTCATATCAATTTGTGCATCCCTAATTTTTGTAATTCCCTCATCTTATAATTTGCGTAAAAAGAAAAAGTTTTCACATTACCCAACACATTATCACTAAAATAATTTTAGGGGTAGAAGAAGACCATATAAAATCACTAACCATGTTGATAAAAAAAATGCATAATCACCTTTGTTATCGCATGTAACTTAGGACAATATTAATAGTTTTCATTTATTTCAATTTTCTTTCCATTGTAAAATACGTTTTTCATTTTTTGGTAAATATACCGACGATTTAATCGTAGTCATAACTAATGGCGATGGCAGATGGCAAACAGTTTGATAAATTCTGGCAAATTAAACGGCGCCACACGCGGTCAGTTTTAAATATTGATGGGTAGCGGGTGGGTGACTCCTTATAACAGATTCTTGTATGTTCACACATTTAACTTTTATAAAAATTTCTCATAGTACAACCTAAACATGTCGGACCAAAATAATCAAACCTACAAAGACTAGTTGAGCAAGTTAGGTAATATTAACTTGAGCCGATGACCGTTGAGTTAAAAACCGCATCACTGTGCAAAGTTTTCGTTGAACTAAGTCCTAAGCCATTACAGTAACATTAAGCAATGGTGCTAAAAACGCACTAACTGTATTCATTTAGGTACACTGCGGAGCTAATTGTAAACGAAGTTGGACGTGTAACGTTGTGCAGACCACATCACATATAACTTCGTTGTCTGTGACCACTAAACTTTGCAGACACGTGCCTTTTAAAGGTAAGAGCCACGTGTCTTCATACAACGGAAAGAAACATAAATTGTGACCATGAAAGTGACATTTCTCAACATTTTGGCATATTTATGCGTGAAACTAAAATTTTTTAAACGTTTGCGTAAAATAAAACTAACATTGTATGTAGAGGTATCTATAATATGAACATAGGATAAAATCCATACAATATTAATATGTTAGTAGCATATTTATTTTGCTGTTTATATATAATTAATTATTTATAATCCATTTATCAGGTAAATTGTACAACAAAGATTAGTTTTATTTTATTGCAGCCAGCGGTGAATTAAATAAAAGTCGTGTTTGATATTTATGTAAATATTTATAACCATTACATATTTTTCAAGTAATTCTTTACGGTGTTGACGCTACAATCAACGCGGGTACCTACAACGGGTGCTGTGCTCGTTACCCCACCCCGTGCGTCTCACCTCCCGGATTTGTGACATAACTGTTCGTTATGTCGCTGTCCATTTAATATATATTTAAAACCCATTTTTCATTAGAAACATCGCAAGTGTATCGAATTGTATCGATACCACTTCATTAATACAAAGTACGTAGATGTCTGGTTTTTTTTACGATGTTACCGCTTAAATAATAGTAAAAGTTACATGAAATAACCACACTCTTAATCATATTAGTATCTACAATGCCACTTGTTTGAATGTTACAACTTTTATCTGTTATCAAATACAGAAGTGTTGCTAACCTTCAATTTCTAATTTGGGAGGGTAGAGCCTCCCAGAAGAATGTATTTCTAACACACTTTCCAAAGCAAACAAAATCTGGTTATCGATAATATGTAGATGCAGTATTGAAAACTTAAAACCTTTATAATTCATTAAACATTCTAAAATTTTATTGCTTTATCTAAGCAATTAACGTAGCTCTTGTATAATTATGCATGTCGTTTGTATTGTGCACCGTACCGCAGATCCGCGCACCGTGACACGTCAGCTCCGTCGTCGTCCTCGCCTCCGCTCATAAATTTACTCCACACACCACTTGCCTGCTGGATTTGCGGCCTTACCGCTGTTTATGCCCACGTGAAGCGCTTGTAGTTCTAACGCGGTTGCAGACCGCAAATGATCAGCAAAGTTAAGCGACGCCGGCACAAACTCGCTTGAGATCTAAGACTTTAAATAGGACTCATGGTTTCAAATTTGTAGATACCGAAATTACTTGTCGATGTTGCAATGTTTTCTTACAAGCTTTATTTTATACACCTATTATATATGTACTTACGTTCAAATTTGGTTTACCTGAGAATGTTTTAGTTGAAGATAAAACTAACGCGTTTTGAAAGTCTTTCTGTTGATCTTTAACTCTTATGGAATTTTCGTAAGGTAGCATGTTAGGATCATGTATTACTATTTTACAAATAGAAACAAAATCTGTATGCTAAAAGAATAAATATCTTACATTTAATGATTGATGTAATATGCCAATTTAAAGAACTAAACCGGCGCAATGAAAAAAACCCCAGGTCCCTCTTCTTACTGTTCTAGTTACAGCGTAATCTAGATGTACACCGTCAACATAATGGCGATGAAAGAGTAATTTTCTTAATTTCTTGGTGCTTTTATATAATTATTATATCAGCACTATAACTATTTATGAAGCAGTGATAGCCTAGTGGTTTGAAATTCGACCTCTCACTCCGGGAGAACGGGTTCAAATCCTAGCGCGCACCTCT
>DWJK01003511.1:0-13038 GCA_018248815.1 Croniades pieria auraria
GCGCTGGCCTGGGCGTCGGGGCGTGTGGGGGGGGGGGGGTAAGGTTGCTTTGTCCAGCTGTGGACTGAAATAAGCTGATGATAATGATGTGTGGAGATATTTGAAGATTATTATTATTACTAATTTGTCATTCTCTCATCTGCCATACTTCCGATATCTAATTTTCCTCATGTGTTATATGAAGATGCTGAATTGTGTGCAGTTAATTCTGTGACGCAAAGATACCGCATCTTGTACGCCAGTCGGCTGTAACTAAAACCGGTGGAGAGCGTTCGATGGAGATAAGCCGACACTGCTGACTCGACTATTTCCTTTCACCCGTAACTATAGCGAGTGTCAAATGTGTATGACATTTGGAGTATATTTTTTTATTGCAACCGTTTCACAAAGGGTTTTCGAGAAGCGCTGATAGGTAAGTACGTGTCTAGTTTTTAGATTTTTGAAGAACCTTCAATTGTATACTTTGATCTGAACAGAACAGCATGATACCGTCGATTAAAGCTAGGGTCGATACGCACTAGCTGCAAATATTTATTTTGATACATTTTTGATAATGGTATCTGTTTATTAAGCTCACCACCTATACCACGATGGAACGTGAACGTAACTGGTGAAACGTGAGAGTATACAATGCTCCCTCTGCTTACCTTTTCGGATATTACAGGCGTGATGCTACTTTTTTTTACGTTAATAAATTAACGTCATATTTTCCTCGTGTATTTACTTCACCGTATATTTGAGTCGCTTGAAATAAATATATTTTAAGTAATCATATCTGCAGGATATTTTAATCTCACCTCTTAATAAAAATATTAATTCGATAACCACTCGGGTCGTATGAGGTCGCGCGGGGTGTTCCACCACGCGCCGCCACCGCGCCGTCCGGTTCACTGACCACCGGGCACGAAACGCTCCGATACGATCTGTGGTAACGTATCAGCTGAAAGTCAAACCGTGTTCGCGTTCCGTTTCTAACTTCTAATGTCTTTAAACCATACCATTTAGTATGTCACATTTCATATATATCAAACGAAAGCTTACAATGTGACATACATTGTTAGCGTGTATGAATGTAATTTAAATAGATGTCTATCTAAACTTTTTGTTGTTAATGAAGACTTTAATAAATATAGTATATTTTGAAGCTGCTTTGAAGTGTGCACTGTCAAGTAAGACTTTGAGGACCTAAGGTCGTCCCATTTCTCATTCCACTGTTGGAATATGGGTCTCCTCTCATATTGAGAGGGTTAAGGCCATAGTCTACCACGCCACGTGCGGGTTGGCAGACTTCACACATCTTAATTTTTTTTTTTTATAAATTCTAGGGTGTGCAGGTTTCCTCGCGATGTTTTCCTTCACCGTTAGCGATAGTGATATTTAAATTTAAATAGCACTTTTGTAAAGAGGTGCGCGCCATGGATTCGAACCCAGGACCCTAGGTGTGAGAGGCTGAATTCTTAACTAACTAGGTTATCACTGCATTTTTGAGGACCTACTAATTCCGAAATCGTAGGTTCAATTCCAACTCGGTAAAAATATTTGCGCTATGTACATGAATTTTTGTTCTGTGTCTGGTTGTTGTATATGGTAATAATGCGATGCAAGGACCCCTTTTCCAAGTCCAATCTTATCGTCTCCAACTGCCACCTTAATCCCACTCCCCTCTTATATTAAGATTAGCTCGCCAACCCCATCCCATGAAGTTGCAGGGCCAAGTAAAAAACTCATTTCGCATCTGGTGTCTTAGACCTATATATAATAATAAATAATAATCGACCCATTAGCATTCGACTGTTGGAATATGGGTCTCCTCTCATATTGAGAGGGTTAAGACCGTAGTCAGCCACGCTGGCCAAGTGCGCGTTGGCAGACTTCACACACCTTAGAATTTATGTTTTTTTTAGGCCTATATATTCTCAATAAGTTAACGGCACTTAGGCCATAGGCCACAGATAAGCAGCCTCATATTTCACGTCTGTGTTTATACCGGAAAACAGAAGAAACATATTTCCCTTTTCACATACATATATGCTTACGTCATTTCAATTAGGACCTAATTGTTACTAGGCGATTTGACAGTTCTTAGGCCGTCCGCTCTCAACCGTGCTATGCAAATGTTTTCGAGAATGTTCAAGAGCAGCCAATATTCAAAACGAATTATCTCAGTGACATATTTCTTATAGATCGATCCATATGACGTATATGAAAAAGCATTCGTTTATTTTCATACGAACTGTTCGTAGAGCAAGCATTATGACGATCACGGATAACATGATAACAAATTCCTTAAATACTGAACAACATAATATTTTTGTTCGTTCTTAGGAGTCTGTGAGACGTGCGTGATGATACGAGATGAGGTTAATTGACTCCACCGTCTCGCTTTATGGTAATTTATGGCTTACAAAAGTTCCCACGAAAAATTGGAGACGTTTGAGATATGTTTTGTTACATAACCATGTGTTTATTGATTGACGTTAATTTCGTTATTACATCATCGCGGCAAGTCCCTTCCGTGGTTGGTAGAGAGCAATGAACGTCGATTAGTCTATCTTTACACATATAATGAGATTCTTCTACTTTCATTAATGCATGTATCTTAATTCGTTAATCATTATCATCATCATCATCATGAATAGAAGAACATTAATGATATAATGTATTATTGTCACACGACAAAAAACTAACTACAACAGGATTAAAAAGTGGTTATGATTTATCGACCATGACTTCTTTGGAGTATTGGAGATATTACAGCTTCAGCTGACATACAAGTATTGCAAATGTCTGGTAAGTATTTACACACATACAGTCACATACAGTCACATACAGTCACACATACTGTCACTTACAGTCACACATACTGTCACACATACTGTCACACATAAAGTTACACATACAATGACACATACACTCACACGTACAGTCACACATACACTCACACATACAGTCGGGCCATCACGAAAAACCTTTGTGCTTTAAGCCGATATACATAAGTATTTATATTCATTTCATACAATTATTGTAAGTTTTCTTTGTTCATATAATAATGTTCGAGTTTGTCCAATCTGCGTATAAACGAGCAAACCGATTAGTGACCTCGGGTGGGCATTAAAAACAATCTATTTTTGTAAACTAGTGGATTATAATCGATTGGGGGCAAAAACGCCGTAACTAATTTCGCCTTATTGTTAGTTTGAAGGTGAAGTAATAAAACTGACTTGTAATTAAACGTCGAAAATATTAATTGTATTTAATTTTTTTTTAACAAATTTTTTCCCTTAACAAAGGTTCACGGATTTGATCGCGTTTTAATGGAAACGTTGAAGTATTTTTTTTCCCGCCTACTATTTAACAGTTATAAGTATTTTTATGCTAGAAATTTATATTTATGTATTAGATTAATATGTTTGAGACAAGGCAAGTGTTCAAAATAATATGATTTTTTAAAATACTTTGTTAATTGTTACCGATGTGCGTGTATCAAGAGTAGTATAAAGTTGTATTTATAGATATGTTTGACATTCATTGCTCTCTGCCTACCTCTTAACGCCTTTAGCGTGAACATATAGTGATATTCTTTTTTTATTTACTTGCTTGAGATTCTAAGTGATTTTTCAAATACTTTCTATAATAATGAGAGAGGAGTGTTTTTATTTATTTCGAAATAAATATTCGTTTTTATAAGGGCCTTTACGAAGATAAAGCTCGGGAAAATTTCTCAATCTTAAAATCCACTGGATATTTTGAAGAGAATTGTATTTTTAAACGGCAATGAATAAAACATAAATTATCTAGAAGGACTTGTACTGTGAAGGTTTTGGTTCAGCTTTGACTTTCTACGTCAGCGGGGAGATTGGGAATAGCGGTACAATACTTGCTAATCATACATTTTATAACATCGGTATTTGAGACTTTTCATTTCATCATCGTCATCATCATCAGGCCTACTCCCGTCCACTGCCGGACATAGGCCTCTCCAATGGCACGCCACTGACTTTTCATTTGGAATTTATTAACTTTGTGTAATACTAAATGTGCAATATTTGCAAGCCAGCTATTTAGTGATCATTTTTCAACTGTATAACATTCGTCTTTTGCTTACCGGGGATATGGATACTTTAAAAATCAAACGAGTAAAAAATTTCTTCCATAAGAATGCGAGAACAATGGTTGTACCCAAAAACCACCAGTTTTGAACATTCAAATCAACAGCATACCAAACCCATACGTCTCATAATATGTAACATACGTTTGTGCATTAAAAATAGGGTCCGAACGAAGCTGTAACCGAATATTCGTCTGCTCGTCTAGTTTCGGCCGAACCGAAACCGAAACTCCAGAAATTTTAAACAAGAATTTAAAATCGAGACTGGGACCGAAACAAGAATTTTCGGTCGAAACCGGCCGACCGAAACCGAAGGTTCGGTCGGACTGTAATTACAACTATGAAATTGCTGTCACATACCTGACACGACGTCGTGTTAGACCCGGTGGAAATTAATTGGCGCGACGTGCGATATTATTCATCTACGAGGGACACGACAGGGTCGCGCTCAGGGCTGTCGTACACGGGAACGAGGAGCATTCCGTATATATAGATGTATATGTACAGCTAAGTAAGATTTGAATGTTCAAAACTGGTGGTTTTTGGGTACAACCATTGTTTTCGCATTCTTATGAAAGACATTTTTTACTCAATTGATTTTTAAAGTATCCATATCCCCGGTAAGCAAAAGACGAATGTTATACAGAGTGCTGTACAGAGTAGTAACTCTGCTACAGTATTTGTGTTCAGTACTATACTACATTATACGTAGCCAGGGTCAGATGTTTGTGGTAGCTGTACGTAGCCCGGTGATTCAAGCCGAGGACAGGGCGCGATGGCGCTCATTGGGGGAGGCTTCTGTCCAGCAGTGGACTGAGATAGGCTGATGATGATGACAATACTACAGTAGTGTAGCGCCCGAATACTCAGGTGATGACATCATAATCTATCGAACAAGTTAAGTCCGATTCAAACAAGGTAAGTAACTGACTCAAAATACGGTCCAAGTCAGTGCCGATCCTGCACTGCCTTCATGTAAATTGATTTGTAGTCAGTACAGCGCTATCGCGTCCGTGCTGTCAACAATATTCTCACATGAATATTTTGAAGTCAGATGGGTAACCACTGACTTGCCTCGAATTTTGTGTCAGTTACTTACCCCTTGTAAATCAGGCTTTAATGCATAACATATGGAAACCGACTGGGACATGGCTAGTGATAAATTATGCTGACTTCATACAATATGTATACGCCACGTCTTGATTGAATAATTCGCTCTTTAATTCATAAGCAATTTCGTGACATATTATCTGTACATTAACTCATGGAGAGAAGTCTGTGCACGGCTTCTGCGTACTCAAAGGAGTATGACATTTGACAGTCAAACTTTATATGCAGTGGGACCAAAAATATCTGCTAAAATATGTATGTTTAAGTTATAATGTGTACTACAAATACAATAAATTTAATTATATATGTTATCGTCTACGCTGAAACCGTCAATGTTAAATACATAGCAGTCTGTGGTCAAACTATAGCGAATAATAGAGATATATTGAAGTGTAATATGACATAAGAACCGCCATAACTTTCAGACTTTGTATTTATAAATGGCTAAAAAATTTCGACCATTGCTTTATTCCACTAGTAATTCTTATTACGGTAATCTAAATAATTCCACATATATACATATACAGCACTTTGAAATGAATTTATTACGTGCATATTGTGCCAACCCTAGCGACGTTCCCGACCTCGTCGTTGCGGGACCACATGACCTGTCCCGAGGCCGACGAAATAAGTCAATTACAGCGACCTCACGAGACGTTTAATAATTTTTTCATATCACCAACAACTACTCAGGTTCAAAGTTGGTTGACACTACGTGTTCATATGAAAGCAACGAACACGTCAATTCATTAAGCTCTATTAAGGAATGAATGATATCTAAAAATGGATAAGGAAATGATAATTCATTCATTTATTTAAAATATTGTGACACTTTTTTTTAACACCGTGTAGACATAGTGCATAATTACATTTACTGCCAGTTAGTGGCTGAATGACAGAAGTATAGACATGCGTAAAAACACCACTAAAACATTACACTGATTCAAAATTAGTTAAATTTGTTTTTTCTTCATAACTTAATCCCAAGATAAAATTATTGTGTTAATTGATATAAGTGATTCGTTGTAATCGTTTTATTTAACAATAAGTAGATAAATACGTAACAAACAAAAAAAACGTAACATCACGCGTGTTATCCCCGATGAGGTAGACAGAGGAGTGTAGAACACTCCCACGTTTCACAAGTTACGTTTACGTCCCACTATGGAATAGGTACATGGCGTAGGTGGCGGGCACCGGGCACAAATACAATTAACCGAAAAACTTAACCGAAAACCTTAACCGAAAAACGTAACTTAAACGAAAAACTTAACTGAAAAACTTAACCGAAATACTTAACCGAAACACTTAACCGAAAAACTTAACCGAAAAACTTAACTGAAAAACTTAAACAAAAAACTTAACTGAAAAACTTAACCGAAAACCTTAACCGAAAAACGTAACTTAAACGAAAAACTTAACCGAAAAACTTAACTGCAAAACTTAACCGAAAAACTTAACTGAAAAACTTAACTGAGAAACTTAACTGAAAAACTTAACTGAGAAACTTAACTGAAAAACTTAACCGAAAAACTTAACTGCAAAACTTAACCGAAAAACTTAACTGAAAAACTTAACTGCAAAACTTAACCGAAAAACTTAACTGCAAAACTTAACCGAAAAACTTAACCGAAAAACTTAACTGCAAAACTTAACCGAAAAACTTAACCGAAAAACAACCGAAAAACAACTGAAAAACTTAACCGAAAAACTTAACTGGAAAACTTAACCGAAAAACTTAACTGAAAAACTTAACCGAAAAACTTAACTGAAAAACTTAACTGAGAAACTTTACTGAAAAACTTAACTGAGAAACTTAACTGAAAAACTTAACCGAAAAACTTAACTGCAAAACTTAACTGCAAAACTAAACTGAAAATCTTAACCGAAAACACCAATGGGTAACGACCCCGACTACTGTCGCAGGTGGCGTGGACGCGAAACTCACTTCGAAGATATATTTGTTTGATTAGCGCGAATATTTGTTTTCTGTCTGGGTCTACATTTATCTTAATAGACGTACTTAATAGTACGTTTATTGGCCCGTTGTTCAGTGGTTAGTGACTGACTACTAAGCGTGAGGGGTGGTTATGGGATGGATTCCGACCTAGAATAAATATTTGGTTGACGAGCTGAATAACTACCTGAGTATTTGTTGCGTTTCGGGTGTAAAAAATATCTATACAAGTATATATTTACATATATGTATATATACTATGCAGTTTATCTACCGTCTGTATCGTAATACAAGTTCACTTGATGTTTACTTTGGGGTCAAATTGCTGTGTGTGGAGATGCCCCAAGATCACCATCATCACGTCAGCCTTTACCGTTCCACTGCTGGACCTATATCCAATGACCTATGCCTTTCCCAAGGTGTGCCACAACACCCAAGATATTATTTATTAGTATAAACGTAATATCACGCCTGTAATCCCCGAAGGGGTAGGCAGAGGAGTATAGTACACTCCCAAGTTACATTTAAATCCCATGGAAAAGGTGGTAATCGTATTGCCATACACCGGGCACAAATGCAGACTCCGAGTCACTGCTAGGAAATCTAAATTAGAAAAATCCAATAGCACCCCCCGACCCGCGATTTGAACCCGGGACCTCCCGATCGGCAATCGCGCTTGCAACCACTCCACCAACGAGGCAGTCGATATTCATAAGTACATATGTATTTGAAAATGTTTACGTGTCTAATCTAATCAACTAAATGGTTCCAATTGTACAGGATCTGGTTACTTTTGGATCGGACGGCCGTGCGTGGAGTTGTCCAATAGTGTCCAATAGAGCAAGTGTATAGAATATATTATAGTGAGTTCTACGTTGGGTAGCTCGTATCTCAGCGTACCAGTTCCCAAGAATATAAACAGTTCATTATTTACTATGAATATCAGGAAGTGTAAGCTTTGTGTGCCTCTTACAATATGCTGGCTACAATATGATACGTGTGTTGGAAATGTGTGATATGACGCTTGTAAAATGCAATGAACTATGAATAGATATTGGGTTACTATGACGCTATCTATATTGTTTCTCAGTATGTCTGTGTGTCTTGAAAGATTCTTCATATCGCCATGATTTTATACGTGAACGTGACTGGTGACACGTGGGAGTGTACAACACTCCTCTGCCTACCTCTTCAAGGATTAGAGGTGTGATGTTACGTTTTGTTTTTATACAATCATTTATTTAAGTATCACGCTGTGTCAGTGAAAGCTTGTTACAAATTAAACATACTGTATCGAGTTCAAATTTACATGCGCGTTATCATGTGCGTTTAAAATGCGATTTATACTTGTTTCTGAACCATCACGTGATGAGTTACTAACTATAGGTCCTAAAAGTGGACAAATAGACTAATTGTTATATAGGAAATCCTATAAAAAGAGACGTGTCTGTATGAAGAGTGTGATGATAGTAATTAATGTGTAAGAAGCAAATCGGATCAGTAAGGATAGAGATATTTGGCATTCTGTGCTCTCTGCCTACTTCAAAAGGTCCCTCGTGGGATTGTATCATAACGTCATTTACACGTACTTTTATATGTATCCATGACCGCGCGCTGGATGCCATGACATGACAGCGATATGACATTACGAAGCGAGAGACATACGGAGACAGATCGTGTATTTGAAAAACGGCATCAACTGTACCTCGCACGGAATTTCGAGGGTTGGGGATTGGACCGTGAACTGTTTATTATGCAAACAGCGACTTGGTAGCGCCAGTTTCCAATGAAACTGGATCCAGCTAAGCACTATATCAATGTGGACGTGCCCTAATGCCGGCGCTATATAATGTCTTTGTCTGTTTACAACCGTACCCTGTAAACTTATATTGGAAGAATAAAAGTCGTTATAAAATATATCCCTCACCGACTTTAACCGCTTCGGGCGCGGGTAGTTGTGTCGTAAAAAACTTTCAGGTGAATTTGCGACGGGCCACTGACAAACTTGGCGGGTGCGACGAAAGTGGATTTCTCAGTGGATAAAGCGTTATTTCTCCAGTTTCCCGCCGACAACCCGTGTGTCCACCTCAGTTTCTAGTTTAAAACTATTTATTTCACTCGCACACGCGAATGTCACGTAACGGCGCCGAGTTGTGTTCTTCGGTTTATTTTCAAAGTGTTTGTTTCAGACAAGAATATATTTTATGACATGAATGTAAGTAAGCTGTATGAGTTATAGATGACGTTAAATTTAAAATGTTCCAGTGTAAAGGATTGTTACATTTGAGTTAAGAAACGCCTTCGTTTCGTAACGTTTTCAGGTTTTAAGGGTATTGATATGAAAAGAATTGCATCCGGAATTTTAAATTCAAGTAAAACATTGCAAAAAAAATTGCATACAAATAAAAACATGCAGTGACCCTGTCTCGTGAATCAAACACAGATTAAATCCAGTTCGTTGATCCCCGTTGATCGAATCGGAACATGTCCGGACATGTACGATTCGGTCGAAGATAGTAGACCCTCACTCTCATACCTACATCCCGGATGCAGCAGCCGCTTAATGGACGTTTTAATGAAACAATTTCTTAATTCAACACATCGACCACACGGCTTGGGTTCCGTTCGAGTAATTTATTGCTTGTAAAACTCACGTCTGGAAGACAGTTCTATGGTAGTGCAAGCCGGTGCTTTACGGAGTAGGCAGAAAGCACCGAGTGCGAAATATCTGTTCTTATAGACCTTTGTTTTTCTTCATTTGGCAGGGATTGATTTTATTTATTTATAAAAAACACAAACTACCTTTAACTTTACAGAAGACCCAATGCGATAGAGGAGTCAAAACAATTACATCAAAATGGAATTAAAATAATATTGAATATAAAGCACTAATAAATGTCAAATTAGCTCGATTCTGTCAAAAATAATGTCAATGTAATATGTCAATTTAGTAACATAGTTAAATAACGTCAAATTGTACAATTTAGCAAAATAACAAAAATAATAATAATAATAATCAAATCATTTAGCATCAATATTGCATAGAACATATTGTCTTTTATAAAAATTTTCATATTGTATTTTGAAATCCTATAATAAATGCGTTGCTGCTTTGCGGCCGCTGTACATGCAGCTGAAAACGTATACTGTAACAATCTAACATTTCCCTAAACATTACTTCCAAACGCACTGATGTATTATACAATACAGACATACTTATTATATTTTTTATTGCATAGTCATGAACATCAATAAGCCTTAGAGTATTTGTGAGTACTAAGCGGGCCCGACAATATGTCCTTTAGAAAGTCCACGATAAAAAACTCTCGAGGCCGGGAGAAAAGTTCAATTTCACTGTAAAGCCATCTGTCAACTGTCAATATGTCATCGGACGGCTAATAGTGACATTAATTTATTGATGACAGGTTTTTCGAGTGTTTTTATTATGTGTGTGTATTATGAGTTGACACTACAATGATAATTGTATGCAAGATATTTTATCAGTTTGTTTTATTTTCATGTTAAGTAGATAGTGTTTACTTACATATGTAATTTTAAAATACAATAAAATGTTAAACATTTGTTTCAATTGTTGTACACATAATTGTTAATATTGTTGTAAATATTCGTTGAGAAAATTCATTTGGCACAATAATCGAAATGTCCGTCTGTTTCGTGAATGATTCTGTGTTCGGTTCTCAGACAGGCAAAGTTTTTTTTGGTTAACAAGTAAGTTATTGTGTTGTATTGTTGTTAACAAAAAAAAACCTAACATCGCGCCTGTAATCCCCGAAGGGCTAGGCAGAGGAGTGTAGTACACCCCCACGTTTCACCAGTTAATTTTATGTCCCGTGGAATAGGTGGTGAACCTATTACCAGACACCTGGCATAATTCCAAACTCCGAGTCCCTACTAAAAATTATATATTAGAAATATCCAATAGCACCCCCGATCCGGGATTTGAACCCATGACCTCTCGATCGGCGGTCGCTCGACCGCTCGATTACAACCGCTCGACCAACGAGGCAGTCTTGTATTGTTGTCTGTTTTGAATCCAGAGCGCCACAACATGAGAAATACTGTTAACCTCGTTGAAAAAGTAATAAAAGACTATAATAATAAAAAATTAAATAAATACATTGATTTCTCAATAAATACTAAAACGGATAACTACGATAACTTCCAAGATGCATATTAAAACGCTGATTGTTACACTTTCATTTAATCTGCAAATAGTAAAAAACCGCTTGATTTCGAGTGGTTAAGTAGGATTGATTCGTACCTCCAGAATAGATGCCCATATGTCTTAACGTCCTCATATTTACCAACTGGGACCTGGGACACACCAGCCCGTTGAGTTAAGTCGTTTAACTTTGGATAAATTATTTAATGCGTATATTACTATATATTTTTAGCTCCAATTCGGTATGAGTAAGAGTAGACCTGTCCTACCGTGGACTGCAGAATCTTTCAAAAAGCCTTTTCAGCCTTTCCTAATTGTTCCAAGTTATAATCATAATCCACCCATTAACATTCCACTTTTGGAATATGGGTCTCCTCTCATATTGAGAGGGTTAAGGCCGTAGTCCGCCATGCTGGCCAAGTGCGGGTTGGCGGACTTCACACACCACAGATTTTTTTTTTTTTATAAATTCTAAGGCTTGCAGGTTTCCTCACGATGTTTTCCTTCACCGTTAGCAAGTGATATTTAAACTTAAAACGCCCTTTTGGGAAGAAGTGCGCTCCATGGATTTGAACCCAGCACTCCCGGAGTGAGAGGCTGAATTCTTAACCACTAGGCTATCACTGCTTTATTATAATTATTATAATTATTAATTTATTGTACTCTATTAAAACTGTCCGAATATTTTAAAACGCTTCCAAACTTACAATTTGTACATTGAAACCGAATACGTTATACATGTATTCGGCTTTAAAATAGACACATTGTTCCGGGAAATTCATAGTCCTAGCAACTTTTTCGTAAATAGAACCTACAAACACTATGTAAATATGACATGTACAACAGTTACCAGCAAATTGGAAACGTTTCGACACGAATAAAATTAATACAGAACAGTTATAAAACATGAACCTTAATTGCCAACGATTTCTACAACTATATTGAAATACATGATTAAAAATGTACCGGCTTAACTCACGTACGTTTTTCGGGATGGCCCGACTAGATTCGGACCTGTACGAGGTCCTTCCTCATGAGCTCCCGCCTCTTGCAGCGAGGTCGCGACGGAGACTATATTGAAATAATATAAAAAACGCATCATCATCATCAGCCTACTCCCGTCCACTGCTGGGTATAGGCAAAAAAAAAATGTATATAATAAAACGCATCCTGTATAATAATAAATATAAATATTAAGAACCAGAAAACAATACAGCGTGTTATATTTTCGCATGTATTTAACACAATTGTACCTACTTTCTTCTATAAGATGCAGTAATATAAGACTATTTGAGGAATATCTTATGAAACGATGCAAAATGAAAACTCAGACTGTGTTAGGTTGAGTGATGGCAGAATCACATATATGTAAATAAAAACTATATTTGTAGAAACAACTTACAGAAAGTTAAAAATGGTTAAACATCTACATTTTCCAACAGTAAGGTTTGATGATCGCACTGCCTTGTTACAATTTCACTAATAAGCGATAGTGCACTGAGCATAAGCTTCTATTTGATAATACATCTTTCTAATTTAGAATATCTAGTAGTGACTCGGAGTCCAGACTCCGAGTCACTACTACCATACACCATACACCGTGCCATACACCGGGCACAGATCCAGATCTGTGCCCGGTGTATGGCAATACGCTCACCACCTATTCCATGGGACGTAAAC
>DWJK01003512.1:0-13035 GCA_018248815.1 Croniades pieria auraria
CCGACTAGATGAGATCGGCGGAGGATCAGGTTTTGTGGCACACCTTGGGAAAGGTCTATGCCCAGCAGTGAAACGGTAAAGGCTGGTGTGCTGATGAATTAGTTTGTAAGAATTCCATGTGGTTTTTATACGGCTTATTATTGTTAGAATAAATATTGTTATTGGAAATCATTGGAATTCGTGTCATTGAAATAGTATTCTTATGACTCGTACTTAGATTTATCTAGCGCTACTTTCACTGAATATATTTTGAGCGTTTTTTACGGCAAAATTATCGTTATTCATATTTTTCTTATCAATCATACCTTCTTATGATTTTATTGTGGTAATCTTATATATTATTGAAGTGCTTATTTAGTACATAATTTTCTTCTAAATAAAAAAGAGGTGCAATGTGTAACAGTTTTGTATTTTGTTTGTCATTAATACAATGTTCAGCCAGGTTTTTTTTTTCACCAAAAAAAATCTTTATAAACCGCAGATTAGGCTATTGTTAACAAATTTGAAGTGTCTTAAAATTCATTGAATATTTTCGATGACAAATGTATTGTTTTTTTTCCTATTAATTTGTTCAAGATAAATGAATTTCTGATTTTTAATAGCGTGTAAGCAAAAAAAAAAATTTTATATAATGGGTGTGTTAATAAAAATATCCAATCCTTTTTCATAGTTTATTTAGCAAATGAAACTTATTAAGTACTTAACCATTAAGAATTAAAATTAAATATAAATCTCAAAATAAAATTAACATTTGTTTGGCATTGTATAACATATTTCCCAAAAGATATTTATTTTCACAAAACCAACACTCCTACCTCCAATGGCCAACAAAACAAGCATTCAATAGGTACCACGTATATAAACTAAGTTTAAGAGATCAAAACTTAAATCAGGTAACGACAACTTTGTAGGGAAATAAGATACTAACGACTAATATTTTGAAATTAAATAGAAAAAAAAGTTATATAAATTTTGCATTTCGAATATGATTTTTTTTTTAAATTTTAATAAACGATAAACTATAGGACAATCCACCAACTTTCACCAATCACCAATATCACAATGCTTAGTTAACCCCTCCCTCGCTCCGTACTAACTAGTTGTAGTAATTGTCTAAAACTTCACATAACATTTTTTTTTTTTAAAACGTTCCACGCATCAAGTTTAAATTGCTTTTTTAACGGATTGCGGGAAATAAATCGTGTTTCAAGTACCCGCATTTGATTACGAAAAACCATACATTTAAGCAAGATACATGGAACTAGATGGAAAATTATCGAGATATTATTATAATAAAATCACGACTGTTAATAAAAGTTGCACATGACTTAATAAGTCATATAAGATAAATAATTTTTTCACAAAAAATATGAGCAACTGTATGCTTGTATATAAAGAATTTCACTAGTAAATAGTTATTGATCAAACGACACCACTCGCCTAGATAAGTACCTTCTCTCACATAGCATGATATGTTGTTCCCTTAAATACACCATTCTTTGCTATCACAGCCCTTAATTTAGCAATTACCATTAAATAACAGAATTTAAACTATAACCAAGGTATAACCGTAAAAAATACGCAATAAGTACTTAATTGTACACAATTAAGTAGACATACGATATACCTATATATATATATATATTCAAAATCATAGAACAGACAACGGTACAAAAATTTGAGCTTTGCTCATTTTATATAAAACGTCTTTAGCATCGATTCATTTTAACGTTAAGTTTTTTTTTGTTACTTCGCAATTAACATATCGGCTTTGAACCATATTATGTAATTTTGGATATTATAGGTAGCATGATTTGGGTTCCAAATGGACATTATTCATGAGGCTCTCTTGGGTGGGTTTCACGAACGCGACCTTTGCTTACGGCTATTGTAGTATTTAAACTAGACATCAAGACATCTGGCACATGAAGTGATAGAACTGGTCGAAATTCACCGGCTCCAAGTCGTACTCCTTTTCCGATTTGTGAAGAAGTTCAGGGTTTCTTTTTAAGAAATTCCTGACCCAGTCCTCGCCTGCCATTCGGGTGTTGACATCAAATGGATGGTTTAAATGGTTGTCTTCGGCGTATTGAAAAGCCAGCTCCCTAATGTCACGCCTGGATACGCCCATGAAAAATTGTTCCATGCTTTTAATATAGCCAACTAAATCTTTTTCTTGGCTGTCAGTGAAGACTCGTCTGTAGTGCCCCATAAGTGGTTTGGGGTCGTCTGGTTGCTGATAGCGGATTTTGCTGGCTCTCCTCTGTAGCGTGGAGCGCGGAATGTGGAAGGTTCGTGCGGCTAGCTTGTAGCCCATTTTACCAGACACCACCGCAGCCACGGCTTTCGCCATGTCTTCCTCGCTCCAAGACTGACGACCACTCATCCTTTCGTACTTTCTGACCATATTATTCTGAAAAGAACAAACGTATCTATCGTTACTCAATATAAAAGGATAAATGTTCATTAAAATGTTATTTACTGGAGAATGTTACATGTTGATGATACATGATCAAGACTGAGTAGTCTCGTAGACGTGGTAAACAGGAAGTTCTTGATGAAGATACGAATAGATAAACTAAGGCCACACACAGAACGATGCCGAAGTAAGTTAACATAGCGCATACCTATAGCGAGATGTCGTTTAATTTATGAAGACATGTAAGCCAATAAAATAAAGACGGTACATTCGTTGTATTAAAATCAATGTTATCTGTGCATTAAATGTATTCATAAAACGATTGGTAAGGTGTTAATTTGAATTTAAAGGCAGACATTTGTGATGTTTGGCGAAGGGTAACCGCGGCCTACCGGTTTGTGAACCACGATCAATGCCAGCGTAAGGTAAAATGTGTTTCTAGAGAAGTTTTAGAGGTTATTCTCAACATTATGAATAAATTATAAAACCGTCTGCATCCAATTTTATGATTCCTAATGTTATTTTATTAAATATCCTTAATAAAAATAAAGAAATATTTTATATACCGAATCAACCTTTATGAAATGTCAATACGACATCAATTTAAACATTGTCAAAAATTTAAATCGAATGTTGTTACTTTTTTCTCTTTTAATTTAAAAAAAATATTTAAAAAAAAAATATCGAAGTCATTTGAAAAAAGAATTTTAGCTAGGTATAACATTTACGTTTGTAGTGGAATTACGTAGTATGGTTTGTCTCTGTTGACGTGTTTCAGTGAGTCTCTGAAACAGTTCGTACTATTATAAACAGTGCACCGTTGACGTAAGGACTAAAGTCGCGTAAACAATGGTGACTAACCGTGTTGGCGAGCGCGCACCGCATCGCTCAGCTGATAGTGGCCACAACACGCGATACGAATATGGCGTGTTTTTCCAGTGTGATATCTCTGGGAACGTTTTCGAGTCCTCAATTCGCAAATTCACACCCGAAATACAGTTTAGTCGAAGAACCGATCCGTCCGACAAATTACCCGCGCTCAATAGTTTCAATTAATGCTGATAAGGGACAGCGTCGTATACACGTCATTTGTATGGCACTCAGGCACTCCGTTAAACGGGAAATACCACTCGATAGTTGTTGACCGTCCTTGAGTGACCGCGTCTTATTTTTTTGTCTACAGCAAGAAATACGTCGGCTGTCGGTCAGCTGTTTGTGTTCGCGCTATAACACGTCTATCAACATGTCCCGGCACCGAGTTACTATTGAGCGAAACTCAAATTACGCCCGGGCGCCGCATTTTACGTTCATTGCTCATCTAAACGGTGCCTTCTCGATCGCGGGTTTTCTCGAGCGGCAATGGATGACGTCCACTGGTGACGAACCGAGGTCGAGTTAGATCGTGAGACGTCACAGCGGCAGTACGAGCACGGCGTGAGGCGAGGTTACTGTGACGCGTGACTTGCAAGGTCCCCGCTGCATTGCACGATGCGCCAAGGTTGCCACGCTTCTCTCTGCTAATACTAAAAATCTAGAGTCTGCCATAACTAATTAATGAGATTCTCATTAGTACGACTGCAAGTAAGTGAAGTTCTCGGGAGTCGGTTGTTGTAGCTGAAGTGAAATCTGCAACGAATGGTATGGTATGATGGCCACCCGAGGCGAAAGTGTTGTGAGGCGTTGCGGTGAAAGGGGTGCCTGTGGATACTCACGGGCGACGGCGGGAGCGACGAGGCGTAGTGGAGGTGGCGGTCGACTGGTGCTCGGGCAGGCGGCGGAGGCGACTCTGGGCTAAGGCTGGCAGCGTGCGGCCGGACCGACGGCGCGCGCGACACTGGCGCGGGGCCCGTCTTGCCCCGCCGCGGCCCTGGCGCGCTGACGTCACCTGGCCCAGGGCCCGGCTGCACGACTATTTTTGTCCACCACTAATTATCGCCTTCCTTTGTCCGATCATAAGCTATGTACTGAAAAGGAAATCTGGTTTTATCTACATATATGTACGTACAAAACAGAGTGCATTAATCAACAATTTACCTAGATCCATGCTAATGCAGTTCACGCATGACTCATTGTAATTAGACGTATCGTATCTGACTGTAAGCAAAATTATATAATACGTACACGAATATGCATTTATATAAATTTATTCGTCAATGTTATAATATGTACCTATATACTTACTAAAAATGTTATTGAGTACTTACTTTAAAAAATATATAGTTATCAGACAATTCTAAAGTAGACTGAAAATATCCAATGTGTTTATAAACCAGGAATATTCAAAAACTCCACAAATGAATAACCTTAATACCGTGCCCACTAGTTACTAAGCGCTCAGAACAACAAAGACTTGTATAATTTATAATACGAGTGCAATAAGAAACTAACGTTTCGATTACGATTAATATGCATCGTATTCCATTTTTAATTTGACCGTCAATTCAATTAAAACTATTAGAAAGACTTTTTTTTCTCTATGGCTTTGTGCATTTCTTTATGGCCTTACGTGTTTCTTCTCTCTAAATAAATGTACGAGTGTTTGTTAATGACATACAGTTTGACATATTGCTGCTGAACAAAAGCAAATATATACCTTATAATTAATAAATACTTTTGAATTTGAAAAAAAAGACAATGTAATTGTGACAAGTCTAACGCTCGCGATGAAAACTATACACATTAACTTTTAAGATAAGAAAAATAAGTAAGCATTGCCCTTATATCTTTTAAATTTATCTTTTGTCATCTATATATAACATGACACTCACAATTGTATAGATATATTGTAATTTATCAAGTGTGTCGTCCATCAACGATTTGCTTGCATTCGCAATATCAGTTTTCTAATGTCGGATATGTAAGTACTTTTGCTTGTTTTGTCACTATTATTAATGATAATGTATCTATGATTTTATTCTATTATTCCAAATAACTTCTCATGAAACATTCTATAAACTGACTTGTTTATGTATGTGTTGTTTATTATAATTCAAATCGGTTTTAATTAAATATATATGTCGTTTGTGTTAGTATAATTAATTAAATTTGTGTTATGATTGAAAATACATATCTCCTTGGTAAATTTAATTTTTACATTTTAAATGTAAAGTTATCAAAAGATTAACCATACTCGTACATGGATTCAAACATCAAATGGCCTTGTTATCTTTAACTTACTTTTAATAAGTTGCCAAAAGTAGAATTACGGCCAATCGTATAAGCATTTCATATCACAATATATAAATAAAACTTCATCAGAAATTAATAAAATGACACATCAAACAATTTCTTAACTCTTTATAATTAATATTATCTATATTAACAATATCATATTTTATACATTTCTTGTATTAGCCAAATCAATAGAATTAGTCCAATAAATAGAATTAAAAAAAAAAGGTTATAGAGACCTAATGACCAAGACAAATGTCATGTATATTTATGATATAACAATTTAAAAAAATTACCATAGATTATAAATAAGTTGCACATCGATTACTTCAAATGAGTCACTATTGCAAGGAAATTAAATTCTATATGTATTTGAATTACCGCCATGTCAGTAATCTGTTTGTAAAAAAAATCTACAGAAATTAGTTTCTTCCTATTGTCATTTATATTTATTATAAAAGGAAATCAATGATCGATAGTGAAACGATAAAAGGAAAATGACGAGATTGACGATTAGTGTCAGTATATATGTATGCAAAGATCTTGATGGTTAATAGAAATCAATTTTCATAACCGAAACAAGAAATAATAATACTGAAAAAACTGTAGGTATATGGTTTAGTTGCTTCGTGTTGAAATGTAGCCAAGTCTGTTATCGGGGAATGACAATGAAGGAATTCCACGATGTGAATCCGCGTCCAATGTTCTGACTCACACACGTTCTGGTTTATCCCTGTACTCTCGCCCACAGACCTACAAAATGTTATTATATATATATATACACATATAAATATGTGTGTCTATCGAGCCCTATGACGACACTACCTAAATAAGTGTCGCTGTTTATATGAACATAAAATGGACTACCTGCAACTATCCACGTGTACGTGTATCGCTAAAGTTATAAGAAATATGAATACCTACACTTGACAGTTAATTCCATTTAACAAGGAAACCGCTTGTCAATTGATATGTGAAGTTCGAATAATTTGAATTTGGAATTATTAATTGTTTTGTTAAGCCTAATTAATTGTAGTTCACAAATAATTGTCATGTGCTTTGACCAAAAAGTGTACACGACGCTGAAATATATTGTCTGAAATACTTTTCTGTTGCAAATGTTTAAAGGCGACAATTAAAGGTTATCTTTTGAAGAGCCTCTGCCTTGTCTCAATCCATTGCTATGTGCAAAATCATACCACATATGTAGGTACATAGAATATGTATAAATATTGAATTAGTCTTCAGTAAATCTTTAATGGAAAGTAGAATCAATGAACTTCTATTATATGTATATCTAATTTCATGAAAAAAAGGAAGTCGTGGTTGCCAGGATTCCTATATTATAATACAATTTTCTTCGCGTGACACAGAACTTTCATAACTTTTTCTTTTTTCACGTTATTTCACAATATGAACACCCTATCTCTTCCTTATCGAGAAACTTTGGAAACTAGTGATGCATAATCCAAAACGAGTCTTAGTCTTCGATACTGAGATACGCCACTAGGTCTGTTCTGCGCCATCTTCGTCCAGTTCAGAGTTGAGGATTGCATCCAGTACATATTTTGTATCATCGTTACCATCAGCCTCTGGAAGTGCACCGCTAAACATAGGCCTCCCCTGTTCGGCGCCGCTCCTTCCTGTCCTGGGCCTTCCGAATCCAGCTTTATATATTTTTTGTATATTTTGTATAGTACAGTAATTGTGAAATTTCCTCATAATGTCAAGTATCGATTGCGCAGTTTCTTTCCGTGTAAAATTTTAATGACACGCAGTTAAACTGATAAGCGGTCACTGATATGGCCATTGATGCGTGCAATCGCCGCAAATATGTTTGTTATAATAATTGTGTTTGGGTATTAACTTGTTCATGTCTCTACAAATACTTTATCATCATCGGCATAGGCATGGACGTCCAGTATTGGACATAGACCCGAACAAAGGGAGTTCTGTCGATAGTCTCCACGTTGGATATGCAGATTAGGCTCTTTAAAACTATCGATCTTTGGGAAGTTTTAATTATTAACATTATTATCATCTCGCCAGGTCCCTTTCAGAGTAGGCAGAGACCACCAAGTATCTAAATCTGTATCTTTTCAGGTCTGACGTGCTTTTTCTACAATCATCATTTTATTTATGAAATTAACAATAAATAGCGAATTCAACAAGAAATATATGACTTAATGAATCCGACTGATGAGGTGGGGGTTCGATTCTTATTTGAAGCAAATATTTCTGTGAGGTCTGCTCTTTACCTGGTTGTACGAAAGTTTCTACATAAGTTTATATTTATATGTGTAAATGTATGCTTACCAGCTTTTGTTGGTTCTGTTTAGTTTGGGAACAGGTATACGGATATGTCTCAAGATATCTATTTATTAGAACTGTCCAATAGTACCTTAATATCGTCACTAAATATAAAGATAAAGCTTCATGATAAACGTTGCGAGATAATTCCAAATAGATGACTTTTGATCTCTGTATGATTCCGGCAGTTCCAGCCAAACTCCACACTCACTAGCACAATGTTGAAGACGAAAAAAAAAAAAAAAATCCGAATTTTGACATATTACCTTAATAATGGAAACTGGAAACTCAGATGGATATAACAATAAATACGATAACTTTGTTATATTTGACGTTTTATACGCATATATCGTTTTATTGCTAATAAAAGGTTTTGAAGATTATAAACGAGATAATAGCTTATCAGTCAGATTTGGTATAATCTCGTTATCTTGTGATAAGGATGTCGTACTTCGTACGTTTTGTTTCGCGGTACGAAGACGTCAATCTGGGAACCAGTTGATATACAAATATCTCAGCTTCTGTTTCATTATAAGTCATTTGCTAAGTCCATATGTTATTTAGAACATTTTGTATGCAAGAATCTCTTGGAACAAATAAGTGACATGTAAGCCAGCCTTATAGATGTGTAATATATGGAATGTCATGTACCTAATGCTTTAAGATTCCTATATAATATTTAATAACATTGTCTGTAGGTTGGTGGTTTTTATACATAAATATTTTTTATTATTCTATCATCACGCTGGGTCACTTAAGAAGTTGGTAAAGAGCACAAAAGTGCCAGAGATTATATCTATATTATATTATTTTATCATTCTACCACCGGACGTCAAAGACGTACCGCAGGCTACCATCCGAGTCTGGTAGACATTCCTACAAGTAGGTCAAAGCGAATCGCTAAATCGTTTTTGCTACAAACTGCGAAGGAGTGGAACTCTCTGCCGTCGTCTATCTTTTCCGACCTGCCTCTTCTACACTTATCACTCTCTTCATCCACGCTCGCCAGATGTAGATACTTCTGGCTCCCCCATAATTGTTTAAATATGAAAGCATTTTAATATATAAATCACATTCAACACAATATCCTTTAGTGCACTTAAAAACATGAAAGAAAGAAATATTTAAAAAATGGTAAGCAATAGGAGCCTTATCGAACACATAATTCATTGATTTATACAAAAAATCTTCGCTCCACCTGGAGCATCGACACGGAGTGTGTTCAACTCTTCTCTTGTTATAAAGATATGAAAATACACAAATGTATTAGTGTCTTGGAGTTTTGTACTGGTAATGACCGTTATATACGTGTAAAATACGAAATAATAGCGATAGATTTCCACAAAATAACGCCTGACACAATAATCTAGTATTATTAAAAGCAACCCTCCCATAAGGGGCAGGCAGAAAGCAGCGAGCGCCATATACATACCTCTATCTTCAAATATGCCGTACTTTTACTAATTTTAAAAGGCTTTAAATGAACTGAAAAGTTTCTCGACAGTCATATGTAAATATAACCTAATATAGTAAGATATACACTTAATATTTACACCAAAAGTTCTTTGCATTGATATAAGACCTTGCAGAGTTTATCGCTGCAGGAAGTGGTTTACTTCCGTTCCTCCTGCGATCCCGTTTAGCGGTTGTTTCGACTTGAAGTGTTACTTTCATTTCTTTAAGTAATTATTTATTAAAACATAAATGCCTTTGCAGGAGGTTTGATCCCATTATTTTGCCATATAAACGTAACTTCAAAAACGGTAGGCAGAGGAGTATAGGACACTCTCGCGTTTCGTCCTATAATATATCACCATATAATAATAATCGACCCATTAACATTCCACTGTTGGAATATGGATCTCCTCTCGTATTGAGAGGGTTAAGGCCGTAGTCCTCCACGCTGGCCAAGTGTGGGTTGGCAGACTTTATATTGTCATATGAATTATCCATAGTGATTTTAATTTGGATAATGGAAAAGACTTTGAATATAATGGACACTTGTTATCATAATTTCTAAGTTTAATTGTTAAGTTGGGATCTTGGTAGAAATTGAATTAAATTATTTTAATGTCGTAAGTCTCATAACATGTTATTTGTGTTCTAAGAAAATTACATAACATGACAAAAAGTGACAATACAAATCGGAGAATATAATTAGAATAGGCAGAAATGGAGCCAATACAAAATGCCGTCGATTGGATCTCTATCAGTCTTAACGTAAGCTTAATGAATAGATTTTCCATTAGTTTTAGTGTTTTACTATTAAATGTTTCGTGATTATTTGTTTAAATATATTCCGGGTTAATTCGCATTCGTTTTTCGGCATGGCCCGACTAGTTTCGGACCTGTACGAGGCCCTTCCGCATGAGCTCCCGCCGCTTGCAGTTTTGTAATTGCTTTTTGGTTTTAATGTCCTCGTATCCGATTTATTTTAATTTTTTTCATATACAAACATTGCTTTTCCGTTATTCCGTCCAAACAATATTTTTCCGACTGTTCACATAGTGTTAGCGTAGATCGCGTTTCTAAACTGAAAACATTTTTTCACGCCTTTGAGATAGTTTCCTGACTACCAATATATTGTGGGGGCAGAACACATGTGGATGTGGTATGCGTGGTGGTTTTTGTTTATTTCTGTAATATACATATGTGTGGTACACATGGGATTTTTAAAAGTGGTATTAAAAAATCTTTCAAAGCAGGCAATACATCCATACATTCTCTGATGTTGCAGATATCTGCAGGTGACTCTAACCATTTACCATCGGGTGGATTCTCTGTCTGTTTGTCTTTTTGATGTAAAATCCGTACATGTAGGTGTTTTCTAAAACAAATTCTTTGCGTCAATAATAGATAGAAACTGTTTTATTCTGCTTGCGATTTAATTCGTTGTCCTCGAAAAATGGATTAAATTAATTTTACGTCGTTTTTAATTTAATTTAATTTATCGTCTACGTACATGTATTTGTTTCCTAACGTCAATTTCGTCTTCTTCCGTGTTTGCTGGGATATGGAACTTTTTTGCTCGACTTATTCCATTAGCATCGCATTCGAATTATTCCATTAGCATCAGTTAATGTATTATTTCTATTTTAGTATTATTTAAATCAGTTTTCTGAGAGCTGTCGTCATCATTCTCAAACATGATTCCTAACGCCAGTTTTTTGCGTATAACTTGGAATTCAGGAATATTTTTTTTACTTGCGAATATATATTTTTTTAAATCTTTATTGCTAACCTAATCTTGAGTTACAAAGAATGGACTTAATTCCTAATGACATTGTTCACTATTCAATCTAAGGTGATAGTGAGATGATGCGGGAGACTCAAAAATGTCCTTGGTTATTAAATTAAATTTGTATGGTACCTGCATTCATCAAACATTTCAAATACACTATTTAACGACATGCAATTAAATATAGATAAAAAAACGTAACATCACGCCTATAATCCCCGGAGGGGTAGGCAGAGGAGTGAAGTGCACTCCCACGTTTCACCAGTTATGTTTAAGTCCCGTGAAATAGGTGGTGAGCCTATTGCCATACACCGGGCACTGATCCAGATTCCGAGTCACTACTAGAAATTCTGAATTAGAAAATTCCCATAGAACCCGACCCGGGATTTGAACCTAGGACCTGCCGTTCGGCAGTCGCGCTTGCAACCACTCGACCAACGAGGCAGTCATATAGATGACACTTAGATACACACATATTAATTCATAAAAAAAATTTGATTCTCTTCAATTAATGCATTATTTACATTGAATATTAATTGAATCTGTCAGAAGTTTTCCAAGTACCTAGCGGGGTGGCGCAGGTTTACGCGTTTTTTAACGAGCGGTGTAAATAAACCGTAAGATAATTATGCATTCGTTAATTCTGCCTGCAGTGTTCCCGTGCCTCTGAGTCGGGCGCGCCGCGCACACGCACTTCGCCCCTGTTCAGTGTTTCGTCTCGCGTACCGTTAAGAATATTAAGACATTACATTTCCCCTCGTTTCAGTTTATGATTGGCAGGTGTGTTACATAGAGAGTATATCGAAGTGGTTGATGTTAATGTTCTGCTTAATTGTTACGGAATTTCGTGATTTATTAATTCGTTGTTTTTAATTCCAACAGCACAATGAATTTGAAGTTAAACAACGAGGTAAGAAGCTCTGTCAACTTGCTTCAAAATGTGCCCGCTTCTTCCGTCAAGGTAAATTTAAGGCATCGTACGTACTTATAGATATTATTGTCCTATCCACGTGTTAACATAATAAAATCGTGATATAAATTTTTTTAAACGTTAAACGTTCTTTTAATAACATCTCGAGCTCCAAAGTTGTTTAGTCTGCGGTTTTGAAGAATTTTGTAAGTGGTTGTTGTATCCAAGAGAAAATTTGTATAAGAATAAAATATTGTGTGATTTGATATAAGATTCTCTGTGGAATTATATTATTATGCATCACTAATTATAAGTTTAAATATATTGCACACCTGGGCCACGTGTCGAGAGTTCATCGTCTACGAAATTGTTCAAAAACTAAATATACTGAACAAAATTCTTATAGTTTTCTTAAATTGCGAGATCTTGATAGCCGTCAACTACAGATACATCACATTTTTTTTTGTATTCAGGATATTTGCTACATTGTTAAAAGTATCGTGATTTAATGTTAAGAAAATATCTGCTAATTTTTTTTTTAAATACCATTTTTCACATTACAAATTGATGTTCTAGATTTAAGAATACATTAATTCAAATATTTTATGTGAAAATGCCTTAGTTTCAGCACTCTCCACACACACAAAGTGATGTAGGTATTGTCGATTAATTGGTTTTATATGAGATACTAATCATTGCTATTTAAAATATATATGTATATAAATTTACGGTATACTTACCAAATATATCATCTTTTAACACTTACATTTAAACAATATTTGGCTGTTGTCCTGTTGGCACTATGTTCATTTTTTTTAAATTATTAACATTGAATTAACAAAAGTAATATTACGGTATATTAGCTCACTAGATATTTACGCAAATTGTTAACAATTTACGTGAGGTTTTTACATTAAATAAATTATTATAAGGTAGGTATTTTTGGCATGCGAAAAATATGAGTTTCGCGTTCAGCGGACCAGAAAT